>JAEUWN010000552.1:0-28180 GCA_018524465.1 Podaxis pistillaris | reverse complement strand
CATAACCCATAGAATTCTCATGTAACAAGGTTGGTTCGCGGGAGTTTTGACCTACGACTCATGAGATGAAAAACCGTGGTGCCGTGGCCAGTATGTATATGGCGAAGATTCCTGTTCGTAGAGTAGTAGCTGGAGTATATTATGTAACAAGTTCAATAAAGGGTGTGGATAGTTTACTGGAGGTGGAGGTCCGTCAAAGGGGGGCATGAGTGGCACGCCTGACGAGGGACGAGCGAGGTGTAATTTCTCGTCCGAGTGCCACGAGACAGCCCATAGCTAAGTAACTGCCGTACACTACACCTGTTCACTATCTATCTACCTATACATTGAAATCTCGCGTCGCTGCATTGTCCCTCCGTTTCTATTCACCTTCATAAACCCACCCACCCATTTCCCGTTTAACCACGGACCTTGGCACAGGTGATCCGACACGCGCTTCGGGGTGNGACCTGACTGCGTTCTTCCTCGACAAATCCTTTCTGCGGACTCGTGAAATAGCCCTCAATATGGGTATCTTTCAGTCTGGCTACCTCGCCTAAATCAGCACGATGGTTAAATGAGAAGCACAGCTGTTCTGTCTGGAGGGAGGCTGAGTGATTGTTGTTGCAAGAATTGGATGAATGGTGTAGAGTTTGAAGAACGTTTTCAGCAAGGGGTAGAGGGATTGCAGTGGAACCGAGACATTGACTTTGTCGGGGATCCCACTGTTCTTCTTGTGAGTCCATCCTGGTGTTTCTTCAATTTTGCGATTATGTGGATTGCTTCAACGAGGTTGACCGGTACTCTTTTGCCTGAGAGATCTACTCGCCCCTTGATTATTTCTTGAATTATACAGTAACAATCAATATTTTGATCGATGTTTCCACGGAATCATGGACCTCGGGGACGGCTCATACTCTGTCGTAAACCCACAGCTCGGAGATGCGACGAGGTGCTATGAGTTAAGGTAGACCCGAGTGTAGTGGTCTTGGTGGATTGATGCCTTATGGACTAATGTATTTTCTCGTCCGGGGAGGCCAGATATCATACTATACTTCTTGTCAAAGCATGGCGAAAGTTCGCGCCTGGTTGGGGGAGAAGCACGGGCATTGCCAGCTGATCCGCGTGAAGGTTGAATGTTGGGCGCTGGTGATGACTACAAGTCCGGTGTAGAGACCGACGATCGGTTGCTCGTGAAAACGGCAACCTCACGTCAATCTCTGACTAGCCATACGCGGAACACCATTTGTCGGAGCGCCCGTCGTCGAGCCGCCCATCGCCACCTTTGGACAATATAATTCAACTTTTCTGTGTCTTTCGCCGTCGTAACTATGCATTCAATTTCTACATTTTCTTCGTCGTCATCTGTCCCATGATTGTTGATTGCTTATTGTTCTATTTGCAATGGTACCTCAGTAGCGTTATCTTACATTTTCCGCCGATGTCTCAGCCCATGCCTTCTCCGTTTCGTTCTCCTCCTCTTCCTCGTTGTTTTTTGATTTGTAAACTACCTATCCCTTGAACTTTTCCACATGACTCGTTCCAGTTCCGCCGCCTTATTGTTTGCTTACAATCTCTGACTTGTTTTAGTTTAGTTACCTTCCGTCTTTTCTTTCTTATGGCCTCTCGCTTCGGAATCCTCATTCAAATATGTAGCCCTACTCGTATATAAAGAAAGCTGGACATGTATTAAAGTAGAAAATTGCACCCCCCGCATTTGGAGCCCCTTGCATCATCTGAAACCCAGCTTCTTGACCCTCCCCTTCCTCTCTTTATTCGCAGTTGTAAACTTTTCTGTTCTATTTCGTCCGTCGCCTTCGATCGTCTCCCAACGTTTCGTATCCCGGTTTCTTCCACGTCGGTTACGAAGCCTTGCGGTTGTTGGATTCGACCGCGCTCGCGGATCTTGTACCTCTAAAGGAGGTTATCCCTCCTCACCGGAAAGTCGAAATATCATAGGCGGCCCCGGCAAGATCGGTTATAAGTGGACAACACCTGTGGTGGCTGCTGGACCATTTGAGGCTCCCCTGATTGAACAGCTAGTCTGATCTGCAGGTTGCGCTCGGAGTCATGATGACGCTAAGAGTGAAGAATCTATAGTGGTATTATGCACCTCTTCGAGGAAAATGTTCGAGCTGTGCAACGGCAGATGAGAATGTATCTCCCAGTGTGGAGAGTGCCCTCCATTTACTGGGTGCCGGAGTTATTGATTCTGGGGCGGTGTCGTACTGCATGAAGAGTTGAAATCTGACGTTTGGAGAGAGGGGCGGAGTGATGCGTGCACAACTCCGAGCAAGAAATACTACCTTGACTATGATTGTTGAAGCGTCGATATATCGGAACCCTGAAGCTTAATTACGTTCACAGCGGACAACAACTTTTCCATAGGTTGGCCATGAGGGAGATGACTAGTCATGATTTCCATTAGTGGAGATGATACTGGATTTGTTAGAATCGGAGGTGGGAGCGGTGACGGCGGATCACGCACGTATGTAGATAAGATAAGATGAGACCTTAACCCCGGGGAGTTTCCGTATATAGGTGTTGGTGGGTTGCAGTATGCTATGATGATGGAGGAGCAGCAACAGAAGACGGACCAGATCGCCTACCATTTCTACACAAAGCTCTTCTCTCTCGTACACGACGCTCGCGTCACAAACGACTCGAACCACCTCAAGCCTGACAAATGGGTCAGTTTCCCCTCTCTTCTACCCTCTCTGCAGACCTCCTGACTCGACCCAGTTCAACCTCGAGTCGCCAGACTCTGACCTCTTCACCAAGGATGCCCGCGACCTCTACAAGTCCATCACGCGCAACGCGCCCCCGCCATTCGAGCTAGAAGTCATCTTGACGATCCCCGAACTTGCGCCGAACCAAGCTGTTGTGTACCTCCCCCCCGACTCGAGTCGGGCACGTGTTGAGCCTACGCCAGAGGCTATCGTGCTGGAAGTGTGGACGGTCACCCTCTCTGGCTCGCAGAATGCAGGGGTAACACCGCCTCCGATATACAAGCATGGGATGGCGCTGTTCCGGAGCATTTACACCCTCCTCCGCACCCTCCCAGCATGGACTCTCTACAAACGCATTCGCAGACGCACTGGAGGTCTCGCCCGCACAGGTGCTCTCTCCATTTCTCTCCGTCTCCGTCCCATACACACACACGACACCATCCTCGCCTTTCATCAACAGCCCTCTCCGTCCCTCCCACCCATCCCAACCCTAACCCAAAGCTTCCCTCCCGTCCAGCTCCCTCCAGGCACTCTCGAGTTCTCCGTCACCTACCTCGCCACTCCGTATTTCCAGATTGACGAGCTAGAATCGGTGTTGTCAAGCAGGTTCATCTCCGCCGACCTTAATGCAGGCGAGGGCTTTGTTCCGACGCTCAACAAGTCCACCTCGAGACCGTCACATTCACCTCCGTCGATATCCACGCGCAGTCCAGCAAACCGGTCTCCAATGGCGATTCAGAAGGAGCCGAACGAGAGTATCGCGGAGAGGTTTATCTTGCCCTCGAAGATGAGTGGGTTACCTGGGAGTTCGCCTCGTGATCCGTTGGCGAGGTTGAGAAAGGAGAGCGTGAGTATCAATACCACCTCACCGTCACCTACGGGGTCGCCACGTCAACGCAAGCAGTCACTAAATTCCAATTCATCCCCTACGAGCTCCGTTGTAAGCCAAGGCCCATTCCTATCGAACAGCACTGCTGTTGGGTTCCCTACTACAACCACTACACCCGCCCAAGGCACGACGAGCACAACCAGTCCATTACCCATCCGCAGACCAAACTTAAACCCATTCAAGAGCAACACAATCTCCTCCCCATCCAACTCCTCGCCTTCCGTATCCCTACGTTCAAATGTCAACATCCCACCCTCGGCAAACTCGCCACTCTCAACAACAAACCCACAACCCCCCGTTCCACTTCCACTTGCCGGTCAACAACCATCATCCGTATCCAGCACACACTCGATCCACACACACCTCCGTCATACCTCTGTCAGTGGAACGGGGACACCCACACGTGCACCACCGTCTCCGATTATCCCGTCTGGTGCGCATCCGTTTGTGGAGAGAGAGAGGAGGGCGAGTACGTTGTCGACTATGAGTATGGGTGATCGGGAGCGGGCTCTCTCGAATGCTGGTGCTGTTGGTGGCGGGGAAGGGGCCGTGACAGGGACTGGGACTGGGACGAGTCCGGTGCCTATGCCGGCGAGGAAGAGGTATTCGAGTTCGTTTGGGCATAGATATACGGGGAGTGTGGGTTCGAACCAGGGTGGGGCTGCTGGTGCTGGTGCTGCTGGAGGGGCTGGGGCTGGAGGTACGAGTGCTGGGGCCGGGAGTGGACCGGGTAGTGCGGCTGGGAGTGCTGGGACTGGTGGTGGTGTTGGTGGTGTTGGTGGAGGAGGGAGACCTGCGACGCCGGATGTAGGCCCAGGTGGGGCTAAACCTGTGAGTACCAACGTTCAATTTCCTTCACCTTTCCTTTGAATCCCTCGGTCGAGTGATCGGGGCCTTTGTCCGGGCGATGATCGTGCGCGGGAATCATTCCAGCCATCACCCTTGGCAGCCAACTTCTATCAACTTCCTCCTCTAACCGTTATTAAACTATTCCATTCACTAAACCCGCTTTCTCCATACACAGTCGTACCTATCCACAAACCCAGACGAAGACGACATATCCATATTCGTACAAGAAATCGACGCACGTAAACCTCTCATCGGACGCGCAAGGGAATACATATCCACACACCCAGACCCACACTCGCCGCATTCACCACTATCACCCTCACGACCGTACTCCAGAACACATTCCCGTTCAAGATCTCGTTCACATACGCGCACTCAACCTAGCGTCTCCAACCCTCCCGCTGCTCCTAGCGCTGCTGGCGGTGCTGGTGGTAGCGGTAGCCCGCCGAATCCAGTCATCTACGGCCCGAGGGAACGAGAACCTCTGGGAAGGTTACCTGGCATAGGACTCGGGTTGGCCGGGATCAGTAATTGGGCGACGTATGGACCTGAAGGTGATCATGAGAGGGTAGGAGATGAGGAGGATGAACGTGAACGGTCTCGATTCGCTGGACGGTATGCCGCCACTTCCGAGGGAAGATCTCCATTGTCGCCGATACCAACATCGAGTTCGCCTGCAGCGTCGCCTACATTGTTGCAGTTTAGGTACCATCAACAGCGGGAGAAGCAGAGGGAAGTTTCTCCGCCTAGTGGGGGTGGTGCGAGTAGTGGGAGGAGGACGTCGAGGGATGCTCGGGGGTTGAAGACGACGCCTGTTAGTGCTGCTGGTCAGCTTGCGACTACGACTACCGCTACAACAGCCTCCTCCCCTCCTTCGACAACCACGACTACTACGACTACGACTTCGACTTCGACTCCCAATCGTCCAACCACGTCTACGGTGACAAGAGACGCACACGAGTTATCCGTATCTCCCACATCACCCGCGCGCGGACCGATGTTGACCAGTCAGGAAGAGGTAGGGGAGAGATTGAGGAGGATGAATGAGGTGTTTTTGAAGAGTCTTGAGGGGATAAGTAGTGGGAATGGGGAGAGGGAGAGGAGGAGGAGGATGAGGGAGAGGGAGAGGGAATTGGAGAGGGAGCGGGAACGTGAGAGGGAGAGGCATCGGCAGGAAGAGGAAGATGGAAGGAGGGCGGGGAAGCAGAGAGAGGTGGGTAGTGTTGAAGTGGAGGGGGAGGGGGATGCGGGTGGGGCGAGGAGGAGGAATTGGGAGGTTGAGAGGGAGAGGGAACGGAGGTATTTTTATGGGTATGATGATCGAGCTGTGTTGGGACTTGGGTTCGCCTCGGGTGGTGCTAGTGCTAATGCTGGTGGTAGTGGTGGTGCGGGTACTGCTAGTGGTCAACCCTCGGATCCGCCGCAATCGCCTTCGCCGTTGTCGTTAACGGGTGCTGCTCCCGTCGCTGCGGATGCTACTGGTACTACGAATCCTACGAACCCGGCACTGCATCCCTTTCGGACCTTGCATTCACGATCGGGCAACGCAAGCGGGAGCAGCTCAACTTCCATCTCCGCATCCAACTCCAACTCGGGCTCAGGATCCGGTTCCGGCTCAGGCTCTGGGTCTGGATCATCAGGTATCAGAAGAGGAGGACGAGGGGTATACGGACCAACCCCGATCGGGGATGACAGCACCACCACCACCAGTAACGACGCAGTCGGAGGAGACCCAGGAATCGGGATCGAACTCGGACTTGGACTCGGACTGGGGCTCGGACTCGGACTTGGTGGCGGAGGGAGCAGCACGACGAGTATGTATAGTCAGGGGTCGGAGGAGGTTATTGGGAGGATGGAGTTTGAGATGTCGGGTGGGGGGTCGTTGTATGATAGAGAGAGGGAGAGGGAGAGGCAGCATGGGATTGGGAGCAGTCGGTTTCGGAGGTTTTGAGGAGGACAGGGAAGAGGGGGGAGAGGGTGAGGGAGAGTGGGTGGAGGGGAGTGAGAGTGTTGTGTTTGGACGGGTTGGGGAGATGGGAGTGGTTGAGGAGGAACGAGAGGAGGAGGAGGAAATTACTCCTGTTATGCGTGTTTTGGACGAGTTGGGGAGTAGTATTGAGTTTAGCGGTGGGAGTACGATTGATGCTGGGTCTACTGGGTCTGGTGAGGGTGTCAGTCAAGTGGATAATCCGGGAGGAGGGGATTCGGTTACGCTCGCGGAATCTGGTGCGCGACAGAGGAAGGTGTCCTCTACTCATCTCAATGTTCCTTCACCTTCCCATTCCCGATCACATCCACCCCCGAGCTCGCATGCACAACCATGGACGTATTCGCCAGCACATTCCGAGTTGCTCAGGATCCACCAACGTCATTCGTCATCCCATTCCTCTCGCGCGCACTCGGTCACGTCGTCTCCAACATCTTCCCCCAAAGCTCGGTTGAAACATATAGAGAATAAGAGAGATAGTCGCAGGAAGGAAGACACGGCCAAGTTGAAGCGGAGGACAAGGGTAATGAGTGGTGCTGTTGGCGCGCTCGTGCTTGCCGTAGCGGGATGGAGGATTTTTGGAGGGGGTGCTGCTGGTGGTGTTGATGGTACCGCTGGAGGTGGAGGTGATCTTTGATTTGCGTGGTCTTTGCTCCTGACGATGGTTGATTCCCATGGCATCCCTTGTTCTCGTTTCTTGTTCTGTTTCTTGGTTCTCGGAGCCCGCTCGGGCTTTCTTTGTTCTTCCTGTTTCCCTAATCTCCGGTCATCGATACCAACCCGGACCCCACTCCTCTCTCACTCCCAATTCCCTTGACAATGACACTGCTTTTCTTCCACATTTCTTGCTGGTGATGGCACACGTCTCCGTATTATGCAGTTTATTATATGATACTCCCATGACTGCCCTTTTTTTGGTGCATTATGATATTATGCAGTGTCTTTTTGTTTTGTGAGACATTACCTTTTTTACTACGTTAATACAATGCATGCACGTAGTGATTAACGATGCCATAGTTACTTATGGGCTCGGTTGTACTTTGGTTTTATGTATGATAGACGCCTCAGTGCCTTTTTTTTATCGATGCGGATATGTTGTTGTGCGAGGGCGAATTGAGATCAAAGACTCTTTATATCAACCTTATCCGGTATGAGTTGTTATTCCGGGGCTTTGTGGTTCGCCTAGAGAGAGGTGATTGGTGGTGAGTTGCGGGCGGACTTGAGCATCTGGACAATGCACGCGTCGCTGGTCTACTAGTAGCAGATGAATACGTCATAGCCTTTTTTTTTTCCTTCAACAATTTATTACGCGGTGCGTGGTGGCAGTCCGCGGCACTAGCTGTAGCTAGGCGAGGTTTGGAATACATAAACATACAATAGACTGGTCAGAGCGCAGAATCCCGGCGGGTATAGGGTGAACGAGGGTGCTCGCGAGAGAAAGGAGAGAGGGCGTAGAATCCCGTTTGGGCCGCACGTCCATGATGGGGGGGGGGCGAAATCGAAGCTATTCGGGCACTCGTATAAGCGAAAGAAGAGGAGAGAGGAAGAACGTAGAATCCCGTTTGGGCCACACGTTCGTGATGGATGGCGTAAGTTCAGGAATGAAAGAGAATGGGGCCAGTAATATATATATATATATTTGATTCAACCATTTCTTGCGAGGTGCATGGTGGCAGTCTGCGGCTCCAGCTTCAGTGCTGGGCAGAAATACAGAGGGATAACTGTAAATGTTTACGTGTAAGCATAGAGTCCCGTTAGGGCCACACAGTTCATGATAGGGGCGCGAATTGAACGGACTCAGGCGCTTGAGAGAGGAAAAGAGAGTGAGGGGAACGTAGAATCCCGTTGAGGCCACACGTTCTTGATGAGGACACGGACCGGGAGAAGTTCGGGGACTAGTAGCGTGATAGATCTCGTCTGGTAGACGCGCTTGGGGGCAGATTCCGAAGAATTGCAAAGGCCGTGCTTGCATTGTACTTCGCGTTTCCGTTACCCACGACGACATTTTAGTGCATGTTAGCCTATTCTAGCACAAGGCGACGAGACCGGGTCCTGCTTGAGACAGACATTCTAGGCTCTTCTGATGTCTCGTACGCACGACGGTTCCTCAAATAGAGCGTAGAATACTCACTTGATTACTTAAGTTGATCGCCTTCATTGCTAGATTGGCTGAATGAAGACTGAAATTTGGTGGTCTTGTGCGGGACATCTGGCCTAGCGTACGTACATATCCAATCCAAAGTCCACGGCATAAGGAGGCGTTAAGCAGAGCAAGCCTTCCCCGAAGAAGCTCAATTGGCTGAAGCCACCATGAGGACGTTAGGCTGTACCTGTAAGCGAACACTCTAAGATCCAAAGCACCCATACGAACCGGATTTGTCCTGGCCTCCAGCAATTGTCAACAAGACCTCCGTCATTCTCGGAGCGAACAGTCTTAAAAGAACTTGAACTAGAACCTGTGAGGCAGACTTACATTCTGGCTCTATCATCCGGTTACGGACTAGCGAAGAAACGCATTCCCCAGCAAAAAACATCCCCTGTTCGAGGGCTGAATGTTTCAGGGCTCCTTCGGTGTACTCAGGACATGCACCAGTCTACCGTATATAGACCATATAGAAGCTGGGATGCCGGAGCTCCGTCGCAGTTAGTAAGTCCAGGTTCCCCGAAGGCAACGTGCCTTCGTACATCTCAACATGGCAACGACACGAACAAAGGAGCCCAAGCTGGATTAGGCTATCTGGGACTAACGACCGAGAGCAGGGGGTAACAAGAGCCCTACTCTCAGCCCAGATCCGGAGTCGTTCATGGTCGATAGGATTTCGACCGGCAGGCCTTTTATCAGGAAGCCTGATAAGTAACAAGGAAGTCTCAACTCCGGGTGCGACAAGCTTGACCATCCACATCAAACTGGGTGCCAGGTTTAGTGGCTGTCATTCTTGGCTATCGCGATAAGTAGAACCTAGTAAGACAAAAAGCACCTCTCCCTCATCTGACCTACAGTCGAACACATCGAAAAAGCCGTGACGCCACGAGGAAACGCGGCTCAGCGCTCGGGGTACAGTTCATGACCCACAGTCACACATAACGTAATACAATGTTGATAAGAGAGTCTAACGTAGCCACAAACTCGACCAGGCCTTGCTCTCACCCGGAAACGTGCTTTGCCCCACCCACAGCCATCCAGAAGCGACCCACTCGACAACGCCTTGCAAAAATAACACATTAAATTTCTAACGGATGCTTCGGGTCAGCAAACACGTTTTTCCCGCATTTTGGAACACCAAAACATAGCACTCCCCTTGATCCCAGAAGATGTAGGCCCCCAAATGCATCATCAACAGGTTCGCGTGGACAACCCCCTTTGTCCTTGCATCTCGCTGAACAAGCTAAGGTCCTTACTTACTTGTCTTTGTAATCGGTTTATAAAGCCTCTGCGCTTCGATCACAATGTTCCCATATCTTTCATCCAGGCCTAATTTCTTCAAACATGCCACATCCCTCGTAAGCACGCTATTGCTTCCTGTGATTTACCCACAGGGTGATATTCTAATTTACTCAGGAGTCCGATCGAGCGGATGCCACCAGAGGTGCTCGGGCATCCGTTTTGGATTACCATCACCAGCTTCAACACGTACATACCTTCCAGGTTTCACGCTCGACATGCCAACCTTTCTCTTTTGCGTAGAATCTGTCGGTTATGAGATCAAGTCGCTACCACCACCCCTCAGCTATGGGTCCGAATCTGCATTGATGCATCCGTACACACATCTCGTTATCCTCCGCCCGAAGTTATCGACATTTGGCTACAGAAGACGGGAACGAGGCTCCCCTTAACTATTCTAATCTCTATGCCCAGCGACGATGGCTCAAGTCGCTTCCATTACACTCAAAGCGTTTTAAGCATGTTGTCGCATCACATACACCGATGGCAGGAACTCTGGTTTCACAGCGACGTCGGTGTCCCTGGGTTTCCGATGAACCTATCTGCAGCTCGAAATCCGACAACATTGTCAATCGGCGCGGGCCCTCTTGATGATCAAACTGTTGATCAGATCGGACCGGCATTTAACAAGTTTCGTGTTCGGCTTCGGGAACTCAACCTCGAAGGTGCCACCTACGACTGGATCATGCAGCGGACTAGAATCTATGGTGTCCGCCTGGATCGTTTGGAGATTCTAAAACTAGAATACGAGGGCTGGATGCAAGGTGTACTGAACGTATTGTCAGACGCTCCCCGTTTGGTTTGGATAAGTGTTGATGCAGATGGACATTGGTCCCACTCCCCCGAAAATAGAGTCTTTGACAATACTCGAAGAGCCTCACTCCCCCGACTGCGCTACCTCCATCTCCATCTCCAAGACTCCAGCTTAGAGTGGTTCAGGCGGCTGGAGACGAAATGTCTTCAAGTCCTCGATCTCACCACTACATGGTCCAGCTTACCCTTCAATGCACAGGATCAGACACCGCTCCTGACCTTCATTGAAGATTCCGAACACTCACTTCAGGACTGTAGAATCTCGATTCCGTGGCTTTCATCCAGCTGGATAGCTATATTCTTCCGCAGTCCTCGGCTTATTACAATACTGTGTATAAGATTCGCAACATCTTGGTTGATAACGTTATAGTGCCTGACATCAATGTCGCCATTCCGCCTGCCGTCATGGAACGGCTGACATTTACACGCGAAGAAATGACCGGTTACTGTACCGTCGGGTGGGCTGCCAGGGGTCTCTTCGACAACCATCGAAATCACTAGCGTCACTACCCCGAAGCCGACTCGCACATGCTCCCAAGCCTTTCCACTCAGCGCCCTGGGCCTCTCAGTTTATGGTCCAAACTCTTTTCTACTGGCATACCTTCCCATAGAGGCGAGGCCTCGCCGTCGTGCCGTCACCTGTAAAGTTGAGATATCCCAGTGCCCGGGAGTAACCACAGGCCGTCAATGTGAACCTTGGGTCCTTTCTTCGACCTGGTTCCTCGACTCGACTTTTCCCTTACTAATCTTACGATCCCCGCGCCCCCCCCCCTGCCTCCCTACCGTTTATACATGCATTCCGATCAGACTTTTTACAATGGAATTTGTGACCACCTGCTCCAAGTAATGCCAATCGTGGCTTTGCTTGTCGTCTTTTCGACTCTGGTGCCAGGGCGTGTCCATCTGTCATTATATCATTACCAATCAGCATCTTCATGCGTTACCTCATATTATTAGTGTCGTGAAATCTGTCACAGAAGGCCGATGGGCGCCGCGTTATCTGGTAACAGGCCACTCTAACTCCAATCGTTTCGAGGTTCTTTCTAAGATGTCGAATATGGCCCCCTGACCCAGACGGAGGCGACAGCCAAAGGAATCACCATTGAACCGCAAACGTTAAACACTGGTATTTCCGAGACGCACACTACTAAATATGGTACAAAGGAACAAAGAAAGAAAGAGAGTAATCAGGTAACAAGCCCATATCGGTACAATAACTTCAGATCCAACGAAGCGAATAGAGTCACAAGAAAACCAATTAGGTCTGAATCTTCAATCCCTCCGCCTCTAGTTCCTGGAGAATCTTTCTGCCTTGAGTAATTTCCGGATCCTCCGCTGCCGACGGCTCGCATATCCCAATCCAAGACAGCTTAGGGTCAATAAGCTTGATCATCCTTAAACTCCTCTCGCCATCTCCTTCTGCGCTTTCCCTCCACAACACCTGGATCACCTTGACGACCTGCAACCCATTGTAAACCGCCAACTCCATGCTCTCCAATAACGGGCATATTTTCGTCAACAATATTGCCTCTAGGACCCCAATGACATTTGTATGATGCCCCCTCGGGAGGCAGACGTTTCGTAAACTCGGGAGCAGCGAGAGGATGCTAATGAGTTCCTGGGAGTTGATGCTGGTGCTTACACCAGTCCCCGGTCCGGGCGTGCGTTCAAAGTGTAGATGCTGGACATTGGGCGAGCGAAGGAAAAATGATTTAAGAGCAGCGCACGCCTCGTTGAAAGCAAGGCCGTCTTTGGAAGACAGGTCGAGGGATATCAGGGATGGGAGCGAGAGGAAGTCGAGAATACCGACTTGTGTCTTCCATCCAGAGTCTCTGAAGTTTATAGAAAGCGTCTTCAAGTATGGCAGCTCCAGGAGAGGAAGATCAGGATCTGTAGTCGGCTCTAGGGCGATAGAACACGTTTCCAGTGACATCCGACAAGCATCAAGGATCATGTGAATCCAGGAGATGGGAAAGAAGAAGCGTGCCTGGATGATGGTGAGGCGTAAGACTCTCAGGTTAGCCCATGAGATGCCTAAGCCTCGTACGTGGACCGGGGGCCCCAGAATTAGTGTGAACTCTTCGAGTGGAGAGTCATGAAACAAGGGCTCTACGCTGAGAATAGAAGGCTGCTGGAAATCGGCGCACAGTGCCCAGAAATCCGACAAATGCGGAAAGGCAGCGGCTGGTAGGTGTGTGAATAATCCTTCAAGGGCCTCGTAAGTGAGGTAAAGGTGTAGCCTGAACAAGCGGTTGCAGCACGGGAAGACGAATTCTTCCAGTGCGCGCAACGAGAACCTGCTCTCTTCCCTGTTCTCAATTGAGATAGGAAGAGAGCTGCCCTTCCCATCCGTCCGGCTTAGCCACTCCTTGAAAAGGGATCTGTGTTGACCGAGCTTGGTGCTGGTAATGGAGAATCTGGTCCAAAAGATAGGGGTGGTGTGTATGAGCCAACGAAGTTGGCGGCAGATCTGACCAAGAATGAGGTGTTGGCTCTTCGGCGTCGGCGGAACTTCAACAGCCTCATTTACGGGTAGGCAATACTGTAGAATTGTAAGCAGGATATCGTGGTTGAGTCTCAGCACTTTTGCGGCCTGCGTCGTGTGTGCGTCGCCAGGTGACACGGTCGAGTTAGTCGGATTCATGGCAGAAGATGATGCTTAAGTGTTAAAATGCGCTCGCTGATGCCGCAGTGGTGACGGTAATGAATCGGGGAGAGAAGGATGTCCGTGCCCAGCGACTTATTGTATAACTCATGTTATACAGTAGCCAAAGACTCGGAGGAAAGGTTAGAATCATCACGATAACGCAAGGAGTCGTGGGTGCTTATCGGCGAATCGCGGGGAACCTTTCCTGAAAGAGAAGAGTGGCCGAGAAAGATGCACCTAGGACAGGGTTGGGTGTGCGAAGACGATCAACGGATCCAAGGATTCTAAGTGATATCCGTGGAATTATCTTGCACGTGGAAAAAGAGTTCGGGGAGTGCTCAGCAGAATTTGCCTTGATACGCGAACTGATTTGACATATAACTCGCATGTTGGGAGAGTAACTCCCGCCTCAAGTTTGGGGGGCCGAGAAAGCATGTTTCAAGCACGTTCATAATTAACAATAGAGAGTTGGAGTTACAGGCTTACCCAAACACACAGAAGCCACTGCCTCATGTCTGAAAAAAGGTGCTGCGGTCAACTTGTTGTTACCACTTAAAAACCATTCTATCCACGTGATGAAATGTTGTCACAGTTACCGGCGAACGCAAGGATGGCGTTTGTAGAGAATCATCAGAGGCCGATAGGCCCTTGACTGTATCTGACATTGAATCTAATTCACTCTGTCAATACACACATTAATTATAGCCTTCGAACCACAAACTTACCTTGTAGGATCGTACTTGCGATACACGCGCCTGAGAAACTCGTAATCCCCATAAGTCGCATAGACGTTTTGCGTGGCGTCGCTTTCATTCATATCGAGTGGTGCTCCGGGGACAGGTGGATTTCTTGACGTAAGGTATTGGTAAGATGATGCGCCAAACCTGAAAAAACAACTATTCACTCACTGTCTCATTAGCCATTGCAATCCCAACTCGACTTTGGGTGGAATTTGTTCTTCACCAGCGGGTAACACAGTATGCCAGTGAGCAGATATATAGGGCTTCAGCGCAGGGTCTAGCGCGTTCCCGCCCCTACTCCTCGCGACTTGAATTTGGTGCAAGGGGATCGGAGTTAAGGCGAGTACAGTTGAATTGACCAAACGAGTCGACTCCAACGCGAACCTCCGGAAATCCTTATAGGCCTTCAAGCAGCCCTCAGGCCCATCCGCGAAGGATGTCCCCGAGAAACGTTCTCCACTTTCGCGATAGTCCCCCGAACCGAAGATATTGGCGGCTTCCACATAACTAACGGGGGCGAAATTCTGGAAGTCCGAAGGTATATCTAAGAAGTCGCCAAAAACATCTCTTGGAAGAGTCGAGCCTCTGTAGAAGTACGCCACAGTGTGACTGGGGATTGGCCTTCCATTCTGCATGATATATCCTAGAATAACAAGGATCGCTGGAGTTGATCGAATCAAAATCAGGATCAAAAATCCGACACGATGAATGAAGAGGTTCACCTGCTTTAGGATCCGTATTTGTGTCCACGAATTTATGGGTTGCCCGAATTAGCGCCTCTACGGATGACTCGGAGTACTGTATGAAAATAAAAAGAACCCGTTAGAAAGTGGCGTCGACGCCATGAGCGCTGATTGAAGCTCTCGCTCGTGAAGCATGATGGACTAACTGACAAGTGCGACGCCTCCGTACCAGTTTTTATCAGTACTTCGTCCAACGCGGATTGGCTCCACCTCGAAACGCGTGACAATACCGAACCGGTTTCCCCCTCCTTTCAAAGCGCGAAATAGGTCGGAGTATTGATTAGTTGCTGTGGCAGTAACCTGCTGCCCATTCACCAGCACAACGTCCATTTCAGTAATTGCGTCCGTGGACCAGCCATTTTCGGGAGCTAGGTAGCTAATCCCTCCTCCCAGGAGCAACCCCGTTCCAATGTTCCTGAGGAACAGACCGTTGTAGAGGTTTCGTAACAACCACTAATCTCAAGAGTGCTCACCCTAACCGCCCACCCATCGGAGCAACTCCATACGGTTCCAACCTCTCTAAAGCCTCTCCCCATCTCACACCAGGTTGGATTACAGCTCGATTCCGCTCCGCGTCATAGGTTACATTGTTCATGTTCACGAAGAAAATGAGAACCCCATCTTGAACACTCCAACCTGCCAATAAGCAACGCGTATAAATGAAAGGAAACAAGGGAAAACATACGTATTCCAGCCAGTCATTGCTGCGTGTCCGCCCGACATAACTGCATAGTGCACTCTATCACGGTGTACCGCCGCCATGGCCTTTTGCACATGCACATCCTCTCGAGGGGCCACGACACACGCAGGTCGATAAAAGGAATTGAAAAGACTGTTTGGGTTCTGGATGGCCTCAACGTACACCCCTTCGCCGTACACCTGTACGACATCCGATCCGAGCTCATCGCGGAGTCGGGTACACGTCTGAGCGGCCTTCACAGCTGGTGGTGTCGAGGTGGTATTTGCAGTGCCACTGAGGGAAGGATTCCACTGTGTGCTGGCGAGCGCATTGAGCAGCAATAGTTTGACGGCTGATACGGCGGCCAATGCCCACATGAGAAACATGCCTAGTCGGATAAGGATCGGCATGGGACGTAAGGAGAGGTTGTTGGATCGCGCCAGCTATCGGATGAGGCCTTCTTATATATTTATAAGTCATCTATATTCGCCACACGCACCATTGCGACGGGGGACGCGAGCAATGGGCCGGAAGTGCCACGCCAAATTGATTGGTGAGGTCACGTCTACTCATGATCTCCGTTGGCGCTCGAATCTTTTGTCACAGTTTTCATACTGGCGTTTCATCTGTTTGTTCTCGGGCCTTCCAATGTTTCCTTCCTTACAGGGTGTCCTCTTGAAGAGTTAATATATACGGAATAGGTCTGAAATGCAAACTCGCCTGATTTCCCCCATTGACATTGACTTGTGTCTTGTTTGTCATTAAAAGCATAGCTGATATGTTTACTGGATATATCCAGCTCAGTCCCAGGGGTAAGGCTTGGCGGACCTGATGGAGGTAGGCATCTCCAGAAGCGCTTAGTGTCGTCAGCAGATACTTATGCACAAGCCGTCAAAGAGCCAGACAAGACCCCTGAGGTAGGTAACTATAACGGAGGGCAATACCAAGGCGGGAAAGTAAACGTGTATGCACACATACAACAGCACACACCGGCAAAAATATAAACAGCCTACTCCTTTGAGGGCCGAGACTGGGGATCGGGGTCACGGATCCAGTGATCCGGCTGAAAAGGATAAGCGGCATTGACACAATTCGTGGACTAACGGATGTTATAAAGTACGAAATGAACTTTGTTAGTCACCCATTAAAACGCTCAGAACCCATACACATGTGTCAACGCCGGGTGGCTTCGATAGTTCTCAGTGTCTCCTTCCCTTTCCTCGTGGATGATGTTATGGCTATCAGAGTCCCAAGCCGCGGCCTGTCCCTGAACGTCTGATACACCGCCAACCCTGTTATATACTTCTAGATTGCAACGTGGAAAGGAGTTGCGAAGATCGATTCTTCACGGCAACACAGCAACGGCAACGGAGATACAAGGACTCAATTTCATCGACTACAGGCGGGCTCATATGAATGCAATAGCACTCGAGGTTCATTCTAAAGTATGAGCATCATCCTGTTACGCTGTTACGCGTCAACGAGCTCCAAAGGTTTCAGGTTAGCGGCGAACAGCATCTGGGCTGCAAATTTACCTATGCACGAGCGGAAATTGACAAGTCTAGTTAAGTTATTGACAGAGAATGTCCATAATATGTCCATAATGCGCCATCGAATTGACCATGTTAGTGCAATTGCAAGGCCTCGTGGTGCATTGTGTCGCCCGGGGCCAAGAACATGTGTATGCGCCATGAGACAAAACTGGAAACACCTGTGGGACTGCTGCATCACCTGACCCGTCAACCTGTCCGTACAAAGCTTAAAGCGGAGAGTACCATCATGAAGAAAACCCCTTAAGACCAAGTCCTCTCCGCTCCATCCCCAGTTCCACCCAACATAGTCTGATTTTCCTCCATAGTAATCACCCAAACCTGACACAATCCTCGTACTCAAGTCATCCACACGGATACCCCACGTAATAAAACACGCGCAGTACAATAAGCACCTCCATCCCAAACTCATCCGGCATCGCGCAATCCCAACTCATTCTCACACACCATGCCACGCCCCACGGGTTCGATTCATCAGCACAAAATTAAACCATTACGAATACTTTTAAGTTCTACATCCAATCAAAGAGATCAGCAATAGTCCAGGAATCCCTGCAGCTTCTGTGCGGTTCGTGGTGGGAACTTGAATGCAAGCAGCTTATCCCCAAACGTTCGCACAATGCGCGCAACCCCTTCCTTCAAACCTGAAACGAGTTGATGGAACGTTCATTAGTTCATAACCCACGATCATCTTAAGATGTAATAAGCGTACCATCGGCCATTGCGCCGAGCACTTCGCCGGCTTTCTCGACTTCATAACGCACCATCTCACGCTCTCGCACCTCCTTCGGTGTCAAATTTTCGTCCGGCTTGGGAGCGACATAAAGTGAGTTGACTTTGATCTGGTATTCCTCGATGGCGGATAGAAAGGAGAGGAAGGCTTCGAGGATACGAGGAATGTCTCTCTGGACAACGCCATATCGATCCTCGGTGAGAGATGCGCAAGTAAGGCGAGAGATTACTGTAGGTCGAGGTTAAGTTGTATAGCTCCCAGTAACCGTCAGAACCCATTAGACCCACCTTCAACAATAACAATGTCAAGCTCCCGCGAAGGCAAGCATTTCTCGACAATCCTGTTTGTCCGATCATCTTTCCACCAGCTCAACCAACTGTCCAAGTACTCGGCCACAACAGGTGGAGCATATTTCTTGTAAGCACCGCAGACAAACTCGTGAATCTTCCGCTTCGTCGTTTCCATGGCATTTTTCGCATTTTCTACTCCTTTTTGGACCTCGTCTGTGGTAGCCTGAGGTATTACTTTAGCCTCCGCCGATCTGAAGATCTCGGGTAGCTCTACAGCGTTGACACTGGCGTCCACCGCTCGGGAGATCGGACCGTCGGATGCTAAGACGTCTAGTGTCGTGTCTAAAGCGCCTTCCGCTTCACTCTTGAAGATCCTTCTCCGTAGCAGAGGAACCGTATTAGACATAACTGAGGTGGAGGGGGGAGTCGTCGTTGGGTGTGTTGTTATCGGAGCGGGTGGTTCCGGCTGGCCGCGACGAAGGAAGAGTTGATAATCTTTGCCCAGCAGGAGTAAACTCTCCCGAAGAAGGCGTGCCCAAAGGGTGGGGCTGTACCTCTGGTCACTGAAGAGGGCAATACGTTGGGAAACACCAATGGCAGAATTGTCTTCCGCCAATATGCACAGCTCCGAATAGGCGAAATATTTGAACGTGGGATCATTGGACGATATGCCGGAAATCAATGTTTGGTTCGGATCTGCGGTAAGGTGTGCCACAGCAATTTGCTGCAATAGAACCATCAGACCAAATCAGAGACGTCATGAATCAACAAACCTTGGATACGTTGAGGTCGAAAAGCGTATCGGCGATTTCCCAAATGAACAGTGTCATGAATCCCAAGTTAATGGCTCGATAGACAAGGTCGATATGCCGGAGCGGTAGAAGGATAGTCCAAGAACCACGAAGGAAATGGGCGGTGAATGGTCTTAGCAGATAGGATAGAATGGGTAATTTGTAGAAAATTGGAAGCAAAAGTCGAGCCCAAGTGAAAATGATTGCCGTTACAGGCAAGGCCGATGCTGACAGCAGAATTGAGACAATGAATGCTCGGACAACGTCGACGAGAGTGATGCTAGTGGTGGCATCGTCTTTCTAGAATGCAACACATGAAGCCATATGACAACAGAAAAGGTATACAGCACAGACCTGACTGGCCATCTTCCATTTGAAAACAAAGCGATCCAGCATGACGTTCCTGATTGCGTAACCGATTGCGATGGCAAACTGAGAGATGATGAGTGAAAGAGTACGTCCATTTATGTAGTATGGATGCTTTCTAGAAAGGGGTATTCATTTAGGATGGTTTGAGCATACTAAAGTTATGACTTACTTGGACTTGACGAAAAATCGGAGTTTGGGGTCTGTGGACTCTAAGGCGTAAGCCATGAGCGAATGAACAAGAACAAGAATGAGTGCTGAAGTTGTGTAAGTGATGAATGCGCGTTGCATGCCGGGCTTAGCCAATGCAATGGAAAGGGAAGTGACGGGAGATGTTGCCTGCGTCCGCATTGCTGTTGATTCAAAGACCAATTTTAGCTCGCTGAAGGAGCGAGACAATGGATATTCTCACATGTCAGAAGCAGCTTCCTCAGCACAATGGCGGGCAGTGCTGTCAGAGTCCAGGTGGAAAACGAGGCCGCCAGCGTGAAAGGACGAAACGGCAGGACCAGAATTTGGCCAAGGCCCATCGAAGCCGCATTCTGGTGCCATAGAATCGTAATAGTAACGATGGCCCAGGTCAAGAGCCCTGACTGAAGAAAGATGTTATACACAAGTCGATGTCGTAGCACGGCCTTTACAAGGGGTTCGTAGGAGTCTGACGGTAGCGGAATTATTGGAGCTGTTTTGATAGCGAGGCTGGAAGGAATTGCCCTGACGGGGACGGTACGTAATCCCGCCGGTGTTGCTGGAGATACCGTTGCTAGTGGAGAAGACAAAGACATGGTGTCGTCGACGTCGCCCGGTCGTCGGTGTTGTTGAGATCGCTGTGGGTTGGCGTTCCAACGCGTTCAGTCACACTTCGTGCTGACGTAATTTATTGAGCACGTGCTCGAGGTGCTTACTAAGCATCCTATGCTCCCATCCGTCTGCGTCAGTCTTCTCTCGTAAACTGACTTTAGCGTTCATGAAGTCTGTCAATCACCCACAGGGCAATCATCGTTCAATCTCCTTAAGACGGGTAAGTTCGGCAACATGACTCCCACTCTATAGATACACAACTTGGTCGGCAAACAAACTAAGCCAAAGTTAATAACCTACACTGTCTCCGACAATGATCCCCGCATGACCGCTCCTTCCCCTTCAAATGAACCGCCTGGTGGCATAGCCCAAGCAGCTTGGCGTCATCCTTGATTCTTTCCATCTCCTCACCCTCCCTGTGCCTTTCATCTGCCAAACGGCAAGGACATTGGCAAATGCTCTTACTATCACTGGCCACATCGGTTAATGGCCATCAAAGGGGATTCCTGCACTTGACAATAGTCCGTCGTCCTTCGCCCTATACCCCCTCATTATGCTCTCATCGGTCCACCCAAGCATCCTGCTATTGCCACTCCAAAGCTGTTGATTCCTCTGCGCATGGTACATCTCTGCTGGACGGATCCCAATCTGCACCACAGGAACTGCCTTTATGTACTCGTTCGACAACAACTCCACAGCATCCACGTACGGAGAATCTGGATCGTTGATCACTAGTATCCTTAGCGAACGGCCTTTATTCATGACGCTAGGCCAGACGAACTGATCGTCCGACGGGATCTCAGCGGGCGTTTCGTATATCGAAGCCTCCCGCCGAGTCTCGAGGCAAAATACCTCGATGTTCGGAGCCTCTATCTTCCTCAGGCTCCGATAAGTATTCCTCCCACAAACGCTGAGACTTAGCGTTTGTAAATTGGGAGCGTGAACAGAAGGACCGTCGTATCCAACCTGCATCTTGGCTTTGATTCGCATGGTAACTGCAGAGGTGCAAGCCTGAAGAAGCCAGAATACTTCTTCGGTCGAAATCGGATATGAGAGATCAAGGTGGAGAAGCTGATGCCAACGGATGACGGATATGGCTCCTCGGATAGTCGAGCCACCTCCGAACCCGATCAGTGTCAATCTACGCAAAGCCACCAACTCACGCAAAGCGGAAAAGATACGATCGTCAACGTCCTGACTGCATTGAGTGGCCACCTCCAGTTCCTCTAGACGATTAGCCGTTGTGAAAGGTAATTGCGCGAATGCACTCGCGGCGTCCGAGTCTGTGATGAAAACTTTGAAACGCTGGCAACGATGGATGTGAGGCGAGAGAGATTGAAGAGAGTGGGATATGTTGGGATAGCGAACGTCGGGGTTCACGTGGGGACTAACGAATGGATAACCTTCGTGCAGGTCACCAGCACCCCACAGGTCGATGTGGATAAGGGCCGGAGAGGATCGCTCTGCGACGAGGCGGAGGAGTGGCACAGGTGGGTAATCTTCAATGGCATCAAAAACGATGTTTACCCATAATCGAGGTATTGCTCGAATGACATCTCGCCAGCGCCGACACACAGATGACAGCAAAATTCTGTATGAATAGGATGGCGTACGCCGAAAGTAGGTCTGGAGCCCGTCCACTGGTTCAACACAGAGGATGAAGATTTCCTCGAGAACGTCGTCTGGAAGTATATGGATTGGAGCGTCTGCCGGACACCTAGATATCGCTCAGAAGTTAATAACCGTGGTCAGAGGGTCCCATACGCACATCAGGCTCTAGGATATGGATAGGTTGTGAAAGAAAAAGAACAGTCGTGGCGACAGAGGGAAAATGTTGGGGTCACGGTAGGAACAAAAGGATCAACATCAGTAATAAACATATTCGTACTCCATTCCGCCCTTTCACTCTTTTTCGATACCGTCCCGCGGTTCATCGTTCATAACATCCAACCCCCACTCAGGATATTGCTTTCAAGGCTTGGAGCATACCTCAGGATGTCATGCCCCTCGTTTCCAGGTCAATTAAGGTTCGCAGCTTGAGTAGAACAAAAGTTAGTTTAGGAGCGTTGTCACGCTTCTCCAAGAAACTCCGGGTCGGAGTATGAATCACACCACGGCCCTTTCTCGCCCAACTGTATTTTGAATGAGCTGTTTGACACCCACGCCCTCCCACCAGCTGCCCTTCAGCTATGTTCATCCAAATTTACTTTTGCACTAAACCCCGTATGCTGCACTGCCTTCATGTCCTTCAAAGTCAGACAAATTACACCAGAACTGGACGATTTTTATTCCTTCAGGTTACCTTCCTCCCCAACACCGCAAAAATGCTGCTATGTATTTTGGTTCACACATCGTTCTCTAACTCGGTTCAACCTGGCTGCCCACACAGCCAGCCTAATTCCCTAGTTTCGTCACCCATTGGCTAATCAGGCACAAGCTCACGGCGGCAGGCCTCGGCATTGTGACAAAAGTGTGACTATCGAAATGTGGAGTTGTCGAAAAGGGCCGAGGGCGAGGCGAGCCATTATTCTTGTTTTGGAGCCCTATCGTCCGAAAACAATTTCAACCCTTCAAGATTACTACCCGGTGCCATCAAACTGCCGTTTACACTAGAAGCTACAGTATATGAATCGTAAATATCAAAAGTAATTGTTCTCACCTTGGTTTCCAGAATGGAGCAACTTCCGTTTGGGCGCTAATTTTCTATTCCGACCGTCCACATGATCCTTTCTTGATGTTCTTTGCCTCACTTCAGCCATACATCGATTCTTGCATCCTATTTTTGGCTCCTACAAGCGCTTCACCGACACCCATACAACAATTACTCGATATAAGCCTTGGCCATTGTTCACATATTGACTTATCAGGATCCGCAAGTGGTTGCCCACGAGTCATTCTTGGCCGAAATTTCGATTCATGTTACCAGATCGTGGACTTGATCCTACATGGGTCGCAGTCGCGACCCCGTCGCGAAGCACCACATTACACCCACATCAGAATACATTAACGACCTCGGGTCCAATCACATACAAGTTGCCACTCCACCATGTCAAGCGATGCTACGCCCACCGCACCAGTATTTCCCGGTTTTGGACTACCATTGGATTCTGACCCATGGCCGCTCTCGGTCTCAAGCAAGACGGGACCCGACCCACAGGGAGAAGGAAAAAAGCTATTTCGTGCTGCTCTTTACTGAGGAATATCGCGTTCGGAGTCCGTAAACAAAATCATGGACGGTGCAGGTCAAAGTGGAGGTGGTTAATGTGCCAGTACTATGTTTCGTCGGATGCCCATGCTGACTCTCTAAGAGATTGCGATGCTGGAATTCATGGACGAGGTCACAGACAAGGAGGACTGGGAGAAGAAGGTGAGTCCCTGTAAGGTCTGTTCTGGATAAGGACCGAGTGGTCTTACTACCATCCCAAGGAGCTTCTCTCAAAACCGCGGTAGCCCCTCTCGGAAACGTCCCCGATCACATGAAAGATTGGCATCCCGGCTCGAACGGGATGGTACTTGATCTTGTACACCCGTCTTTGTACTCTTTGGTTTATGGGCGGTCGCATATCATCACCAGTCAGAAGTTGAACCCCCAAACATGTTTGTCAATGTCTGGCACCGGAGAAATCGTTCCGGTTCCGAAGAGAGGAGGCAGGCACCGGATATATTCCAAAAATTCGAGAGGGATTCGGTAATGCGTTCAGTCAGAAATTCCAGTGGTTAGCTTGCGGTGTCGATATTTCTGGTGATACGCCGAAGTGTGTCCTTCGCTTCGTTCATTGCTGCCGAACCTTATTCGTGTCTTTCACAGAATTACTAGTTACGTCAATACCTTGCACCCGCAGAAGCATTGTGAACTATACAGTGTGCTCGAGCGCATAATTGAGAAGTTCATCCCGCTGTGGGACATGACATTGTCACCCATCCGCGGCTTCGAGTTCTACCCACGCATCGTGATGGATGAAATGGATTATGGCGACTTCGAAGACTTCAAGAAGTGAGAGGAGCCTCAACTAGAGGGCAGTAGTGAGGACGAACACTGGGATCACGAACGGGAATGGGTTAGAGAAAACAAACCCAAGTTCCTAGTACATCCAGAACCTGGCCATTTCGTGCCACCGATACTTCTGGGGAAGCCTGTTGACTTGAAAGCGGACTATGGACGCTGCGGCAAACCATCATCAAACTAGCGAGTATTCATCTTACTTCGGAAAAGTCAAAGTGTCAGGGAGGATCGTGGCACGCTGAAGGCAAACTGGTATGATCTGATTTCAAGTTGCCTGAATTATATCCAAATAACGGCTTCGCAAGGACGAACACGTTTGCGAGTCTGCAATCTATCATTACGATAATGAAAACATCACGCCAGGCTACCTCGCCTTCCGCCAAGCCTCTGACGTGCGCGAGGCGGAAGGGTAGAGATACGAGTAAGGGAACACATTCTGGTTGGAGCAGATTTATGGGATGAACAACTCCTCGGCGGCAGTACAAGAAGTCGGATCAGTGGAAACTCGTGAAGGACGAGTGTTAATCTTTCCCAATATTCTACAGCATCGAGTTGAGTCGTCCAGGCTCAAAGACCCAACTAAGCCAGAGCACAGGAAAATCCTCGTTTTGATTCTGGTTGATCCTCATATCAAGGTGATTTCCACCGCCTATGTTCCATGTAATTTCCACCGCCCGTGTTCCATGTCAGCAGAAAGAATGGTGGGCAGAGCCAATGCTTAGAGACGATGGGCCGCTGGAAAGGCTACCCCCGGAGCTACCCAGCATAGTGCTGAATAATGTGAAGGACTTTCCGCTAACTCCGGACGAGGTGAAAAAGATACGGAAGGAACTTATGAAGGAGAGGAAGATTTACGATATTATGTATAAGAATTTTGACAGTGTTCGCCTTTCACTCTGCGAACATTGAAATGTAATCTCCGCTACTTGCCTTCCGAAACACTTCAGAAGTCAACGAGCATGGCATAGAGGCGGACAACCAAAACGGCGGTACTTGTCCCCCTTACACTGAGAACACCCATAGGAAAGTTGTCGACCCGTTTAAACGCAGACCTGGGGCGTCTGATGAATTTGATCGACTGATCATAATAACATTCCGCCGGCATCAAATATACAGTGTCGATTACATAATCAATGCATACAGTCTTCCGTACCTGTCCTTCTGTACCCAGGACCACCATCTCCGCGAACGGGCATGGCTTCAAAATTCATTGTGTTTCTTGCTCAAATATACACCGTCTTACTTGCTCCGACTCTGGCTCTTACGAGCGACCAAGTCATCTTCGGCGGAAAGGCCGGCCAAGGGACGCGCACGACTAGTGTTCTCAGGCGATTTGCGTTGGACAATGACCGACACAGGGAACAAATTCTGCGCTCAGCTTTTGTGAGTGCACCCGGTTTGGTGGTCTCAAGTTCTGAGGTTAACTTTTATCGTAGGAGAATGAACTGGACGTCTGGCAGTTCACTAATTCCCACATTGATATCTATACGCCCTTTTATGACCTGAATCTCTCCGCTGAGCTTATCGACATCCCACATACTCTCTCTGCAATTGAAGAACCAACTGGTCCATTCAAGCCCTCCTCTCCTGGTGACTGGGGCCTAGATTCCTTCACAAACTCGACGTATCACCTGAGCTACCACCCGTTGTACGAAATCGATGCATTCATACAGGAGCTTGCAGAGCTTCACCCAGACCTTATCAAGCTCCATAACATCGGGCATAGCGCAGAAGGGCGGGAGATGCTTGCTATGACCTTGTCTGCGCCACCTGCCAACTCAACTTCGCATGGCATTCCTGGCCCTGGAAAGCTTGGTTTTGTGATCGTAGGGGCGCAGCACGCCCGCGAGGTACGTCGTCAACATTCTCCACTTTATACAAACTCGAGACTACAGCATTTAGTGGATTGCAACTGCAACGTCAACGTATCTTGCCCACGCACTTGTCGCTAATTCCTCTGAACCCCATTCCATGCGCCACCTTCTTGACGACTTCGTATGTTATATTCAACTCACCACATTCAGGCTCCTTACCTCCCCACAAAGGAGTTCCATATCGTCCCCGCTCCAAATCCAGATGGGTACTCATACACTTGGGAAGCTGACCGCTACTGGTACGTCTGACCCTATTCTTTCGTCATGCGAAGCCCTGACGTGATGCAGGTACAAGAACCGCCAGATCATTGGGCCTCACTTGAAGTGCATCGGCATTGATATGAACAGGTGCGCTTATCTTCCGCGGAACCTTTTAGGCTTCTAACTAGCTCTTGGTGCTTTGATAACTTGACTTTGCTAATTAGGAACTGGGTACGTGGTTTTGATTAAGCTTCTCACAATCCCTTCCCGCTCCACTTATGCCGTTCATCATTTCTAGGGGTACAAATGGAAACCTACCGTGGGTGACGTTCCGATGATAGCAGGTTCGGGCAATATACGCCCCAAAATGCCTGCTGATCCTTGCTCCCACTGGTACCCTGGTCATCGCCCTTTTGAGGCTCCGGAAGTGAACAACATTGCAAACTTCGTCACTACCTTGCCCAACCTTGTGGGGTTCTTGGATCTGCGGAGCTACGGTCAAATGCGTACGTGTTTCGCCCCCCTTTGGGGTCACCTAACCGGTACTTATCGTTCAGTTTCTTCGCCGTTCTCATATACATGTAAGAGATGGCCGAAGGATGCGGAAGATCAGATCGAAGCTGCCACCGGCGCAACTCAGGCCTTAAAATCGGTACATGGAACGCACTACGAGGTTAGATACCGCTTACTTCTCCCCACGAAGTGAATTGATCTTGCGTTCAGACTGGCGGCCTCTGTGACCTCCTCTATCCTGCTCCAGGGAACATTGTCGATTGGATGTACAAAGCCGTCGGCATCAAGTTCTCTTACGTCGTCCACCTCAGGGATACTGGCACGGTCAGCTCGCTCATTCTTTCTTGAAATCTGCCAGTCAAACTGGTCGTCTTTATAGTACGGTTTCTCATTGCCTGCCCGGTGGATCAAACCTGTGGGTGAAGAAACAGCCAAGATGGTCGAGTACCTATCAAGATTCATTTTAACTCGCACTAAACGTGGGAGATCCCTTTGCTGTTTTTCAGTTGAACGTACTGATACTATATTATAGGGAAGGCTTGAGACAGTGGGTTTCGCTGTTCGAACGTCTTTTGCTTTCTCCCAATCGCTTTCGTTGTTGATTGCAGAGTATAGTTCCTCAGAATGTACGGTTGCTTTTGTCAACTTATATATACACGCTATTTGAACATCATCCGTGGCGCTGCGGAGGCTGACGAAATCTGGAATCCCCTCGATTGCTACTGAATGAAACACGACTTCTGTCGAAGTCGAGCCGCACTGATAACGAAAAATGTCCAACTACGTACAGGCTGTCTAAACCGACTCGAATGTGTGGAAAATACGGGTTCAAAGCCAACACCAAGAGAGCATTCAGGACACTACCAGCTTCAGAACTACTTTTCTTTGACTGCTTTCGATCGGATGATGGTGGTGGGATTTCGTGGTCATGATTGTGTGATGGGGAGGCAGCTCAGGCGGTGTGTCTTTTACATGGCCGGACTGGCGTGGTGGATGGAGGTTGCCAGAAGGGACCTCTGCCGTGTCACGACGTTGGTGTGGTGGTAGCGTATCAGTGTGAAAACCTCAACAGGCATCATCTATAATTTATTGAGGTGATGACACAACGATCTTCGCGGTTACTCGCATCGACGTGCACACGATGTTCTCTATCCCGCACGACTGCTTCATATTATTTATGCTAGCCTACGCTACAGAGGTCATGTTCAGAATAATTACAGAGCCAGAGTTATATCCAAAACAGGCTTTGTCAGCCGAAAATTGACGTGAAATGGTATGCCGATGAGAAGGGGGAATCCAGCAGTGATGACGTGCACCCACCACCCAGTGGCCCTTGTCAGGTAAAGAAAGGAAAGAGGGATGGGACTGGCGTTCAATGTTGGGTGAATCGTTATTAGTCAAAATTTGGGGCACTTCTGCAGTCAGGTTCCAAATTGTATCGAAGCCAAGTTGTGATGCGACAAGTCGCGTGCTGTCAGGCGAAAAAGCGACAGATGTAACCCAATGCGTGTGGCCCTCCAGCTTGGCTTCCAACCCACCCGTCGTCGCATTCCAAATCCTG
>JAEUWN010000549.1:4488-17541 GCA_018524465.1 Podaxis pistillaris | reverse complement strand
ACATTTTCCAGGCCTCTACGCTCTTTCTTCGGTCGCTTCATGGGAGTTTTGCCGGTTCAATGAACACTGGAACTCGCCGCTAGGGCATTTTGGACTGCTACAAACGTGATTTTGTGGTCTACAAGCTCAAGAAAATGACTTCAATTTGCGCGTGATCACACACACTGCAATCTTTCCTCCCTTCGCTACATGTTCCGACAATCTTACTGCCAGACCCGACAGGTTATCGATCCGAAGAGGTGCCAACTTTTCTCGGGTACCAAGGCGGCACCACTCCGTGGTTCAATGAATAGGGATGTGCGACGAAGTATCTTGACTCCTTAGCCGGGTATTTTCCACGCACGATGCATATTTAAGCACGTACTTACTTGATTTCTCTCAACGGTGTTCAACCTCACTGGTTCCAACTCCACCTCCTCTAGAATGTTCCCGAAACCCGCTCTCGTAGCACTCTCTTTCTTCGCTGCCGTCCTTGGTCAGCAAGTCGGCACCCAGACCGCAGAGACCCATCCCAAGCTTTCATGGTCTCAGTGCACTCGCAGTGGTTGCACGACCCAGTCGAACGGTGCCGTTGTCCTCGACTCCAACTGGCGCTGGCTCCATACCACCAGCGGTTACACCAACTGTTACACGGGTAACACCTGGGATACCAGTCTTTGCCCCGATGGCAAGACTTGTGCTCAGAACTGCGCTCTCGACGGTGCTGACTACTCCGGCACTTACGGTATCACTACCAGCGGTAATGCCCTCACCCTCAAGTTCGTCACTCAGAGCGCCCAGAAGAACATTGGTTCTCGTGTCTACCTCATGGCCGATGACTCACACTACCAGATGTTCAAGCTCCTGAACAAGGAGTTCACCTTCGACGTCGACGTCTCCCAGCTTCCTTGTGGTCTCAACGGTGCTCTCTACTTCTCTGAGATGGACGCCGATGGTGGGATGTCCAAGTACTCTGGTAACAAAGCCGGTGCCAAGTACGGTACTGGTTACTGTGACTCTCAATGCCCTCGCGACATCAAGTTTATTAACGGAGAGGTATTATATTGTTAACTTTTAGGATCCCAACACGTCCTAATATATTCTTCAGGCTAACGTCGCTGGCTGGAAGCCATCTCCCAACGACACCAACGCAGGAACCGGCCAGTACGGTACCTGCTGCAGTGAGCTCGATGTCTGGGAAGCCAATTCCATCTCTGCCGCCTATACTCCCCACCCTTGCCAAGTCACCGGCCAGACTCGTTGCGAAGGGGCAGACTGTGCTATCAACAGCCGCTACGAGGGTGTCTGCGATCCCGACGGTTGCGACTTCAACTCGTTCCGTATGGGTGACAAGTCCTTCTACGGCAAGGGCTTGACCGTCGACACAAGTCGCAAATTCACCGTCGTTACCCAATTCCTTACCAGCAACAACTCTACCTCTGGCACTCTCAGCGAAATTCGCCGTCTCTATGTTCAGGATGGCAAGGTCATCCAGAACTCCAAGGTCAACATCCCCGGCATGGACGCCTACGATTCCATCACCACCAACTTCTGCAATGCCCAGAAGACTGCTTTCGGTGACACGAACAGCTTCCAGCAGAAGGGTGGTATGGCCGGCATGAGCGCTGCCATGTCTCGTGGTATGGTCCTCGTTCTCTCCGTCTGGGATGACCACGCGGTCAACATGCTCTGGCTCGACTCTAACTACCCTACCGATGCCGACCCAAGCAAGCCCGGTATCGCTCGTGGTACTTGCCCAACAAGCTCTGGCAAACCCACCGATGTCGAGAGTTCGGCTGCCAACGCCTCGGTCACCTACTCCAACATTCGCTTCGGTGACATCGGTACTACCTACACTGGTACTGCCTCTGGCGGTGGCGGTGCCACCAATCCCTCTGGCACTACCACTGCTAACAGTGCTCAGCAGACCAAATACGGCCAGTGGTAAGTAGCAATTCCGCTTGATCAATCTTAGGCTCGAGCTGATATTTTGATTTTCCAGCGGTGGCCAAGGCTACGCTGGACCTACCCAGTGTATCTCTGGTTCCACATGCACAGTCATCAACCAATGGTACAGCCAATGCACATAAATAGTGCCTGGTTATCTAGTTCAATATCTAAGTGTTTCTCTGTACGCGATCGCAATACAAAAAGCGCTTCTGAGTCTCTTCTTTGTCACGGGTGAACCTCGAGCAAAATTAACAATAATGAACATTATCGAGAACATGGTACGAGCATTCTAGAACTAGATACGCGCGCCCCATCGTTTTCATAGATGGTGTGGTGCATAGTAACGATTGGAGGGTGGCGGCTGATGTACCTCAATACAACCTTCTCACCGATCTTACAATCCAAGGTCTGATACCATGGGCCTACGGACCGTTGGATCGTAACCTCCTCGATGTTTGAGTTTGCTGTTAAAGCGGCCGTCGCGGTTTGAAGTGCACTTCCGCCGAAACGGGGAGGTACTTGCGTAAGGTAGAAGTTGGTTAAATCTGGGAAAAGTCCTAATGAAAGGAGCATAGACTCCTGAAACTGGTCAATACATAACGTTCATTGTCACAGGACATGTCAAACTCACCCAAGGCAAGGTGCTGCCCGCAGAGCCGACTAAATCCAGGCTGCTCAAGTTGGGATAACAGCGGGCCAAGGCCGGAAGAAGACAGAGAGCAGGGTCGCTGTCGCCGTAGAAAATTAGGTCATTATGTGTTGTGGTGAAATCCTCGGAAGTGAGTCGTAGCTTCAGAGACTTCAATCTGGGCAGCTTCGGAGTCTCTCTAAAGAAATTCGTCATGCGTTCAATCGAAAGCGGGAAACAGCTGACGTCCAGGCTTCGTAGACTCGGCCACTGTGTTGCCCCCGTCAGGATGGAGTATATGTTGCCTCCATAATGCTGTATTCGAGGCAGATTGACATCTTGCCAGGGTATCCGCGCGATAGGAGATACATGAAGATGTTCTAGTGAAGGTGCTGAATGGAGGAAAGTGACGAGATTGGCGGACGCGAAGTCAATGAACACGAATGCGCCGATTGTAAGCGCCTTGAGCGACGGCAGATTCACAGTGAACAGGAAATTGAAGTTGAATGAACGTAGCGAATCGCTCTCGAATGACAAATGGTGTAGTTTTGGCGAACGACGGGGATGAACGATGTCCCAAAATGACGGCGGAAACGCAGACAAATATCGAGGAGGTTCTGAAATAAAATTAAGAGCTAGAGATGTTGTTAAACATATGCTAACTCACGCAAGTTATCTGATGAGCCTTTTATCTTCACGGAAAGTCCTCGCAGGTCCCTGAGTTTCAGAAACTAGAAGGGGAGAATAAAAATAGAAGGAGAAAATTAAAAACGGTAAGCGCTTGTAAAAGGTGATGCGCACATCAGTATTGTCATCCCAAGCAAACGGGTCTTGTTGTGAGATAGCCGTGGCGATAAAGCCAAGTCCTGGGCACCTGTATCGAGATTGAGATCTAAGGAATACGCGAGGCAAAGCGAAACCATACCCTTGCTGCAGCGTTCGCCAAAATGTTGCCGACTTTGGCAGACAGGAACCATCCCAAGAAAAATACAACATGTGCGTGAAGTTCGGGGCAAGTTCTTCGAGTGTCTGTGCAACCCATTCTTCTGTCCCTTCAGAAGATTCCAGATCTGGGTCTGGGGCACTGTCGCGAGGGCTCACGACAAGTTTTTGAATGTAAGACCCAACATAAGGATGTTTCCGTAGATGCTGTAAAGTGTGAACACATTGACGACTATTTCGTAGGTGGACTGATGAATAGATTATAGGCATTAGGACCGCTCGCGTTCGCTTGGACTTGAGACATGTTTTCAGCGGAAGGACGAGCGTAGACGATGGCACTCACGAGCAGCATGACGGCGTAAGCATCTGCGGGACTTTGTTCATTCAGAGATTTTCCGAGGATATAGATGATATCGTCTGGCAGATTTGAAAAACTAAGGAGCATGACTACGAATCCGGGGTATTGGTGAAGGAAGGAGTGTTTCTCCAACTGCTAGCTCAGTGTGGCATAAGTTTATATGACTTGTGACCCTGAATCCCTGGCGTAACCTGAGGTTGACCTCATTGCTGCCAATCTAATCACCGGTGTATGTGCTTGCTAGACGTTGCTCAGAGATGAAACACAGAAGGAATCAAATTCATGCCTGAACCAAGAGGCATGTGTGACAATCAAGATGGACTGAATTATTGAGAACCCGATAACGTGAAATGACTCGGGTGAGTGGCACGAAGAAAACGCTCAGGATTCAAGTTCCAACCCTTGTTAAGTTGAATTCCAAGGCGGATACATAGCATAATCTCATGATACATCTCCCATACGCTACATACAAATCATAGCTTGGGGTCAGCAAGCTCATCTAGTCATAGGATTTTCTCAACTTCGGCCTCGATCGAAGCCGGGGAAGTCGTTGAAGCCCAGCGGCCGACAACCTTGCCATTCTTGTCAACCAAGAATTTCTCAAAATTCCACTAGTACAAAAAGGTCGTGTCAGCACTGCGGAACTGGGAGGTTTCAGCATTCCGGCAGACATGCCTTAATACGAGTTAAACCCAAAATTCCAGCCTTTTCATTCTTCAGCCACTTGTACACCTCGTTGGTTGTGTCCCCATTGACGTCTGATTTCTTCATAAGAGGGAAAGTGACGCCATAATTAAGCGAGCAGAAATCGCGGATCTCTTGATCTGTACCAGGCTCTTGGGAACCAAACTACAATAGTGGTGAGTTCGGGCTCGTGTTTGCCACAGCAATGCGCACTTGATTGCATGGGAAGCCGAGGATGACCAGCCCCCTGTCCTTGTACTTTTCATAGAGTGCTTGGAGTCCTATGCCAGCCATTGGTCAACAGAGTTCGTTCGTTCATGCCCATGGAACCAACCTTTGTAATGAGGTGTGAATCCGCTGAGATGCGATTAGCGAACTAGTAACGTAACCCGTCGCAACAACGTACCACTTGGAGGCCACGTTCACGATCAAAACTGTCTTGCCCTTGAGGTCCGCGAAGTCATAGACGCTGCCATCAGGCAGTTCAGCTTTCAAGGAGTAGAAGCCGCCGGTCATTGCTGCGGTTGAGAACGCAACGCGGGAAGTGGTAGATGAGGGTAAGAGGCGAGACCGGGTAATCCGGATAATTGGGTGCTGGAGTGATAATCGCCGCCGCGTGATATTTAAAGCAAACCAGGCATTGGTAAGAACGGAGAAGGACCGGGATTTGAGCGTGACCTGTCGCAACATTTGGCTAATGCGTCTGTCAGCAACCAGCCCTCCCACTCAACCAGTCCTCGGCGACGTCATTCCGGCCCTTAGTATCTTTCACAGACTGCACTCTTGTCACGTGGCGACAAGGACAATATATTTATTGCGAGTACTTAGTAACAGGAAACATGCACGTTCGCAAGTCATTGGCCCAACCAAGAACCAGCCAACACATCTTAATACTTAATATTCTCCATCGCGAGCAGACTGTCTCTGACAATGGTGTGAAACCGCTTCTCACAGCTTCGGCATCGTGGATGATTCAGTTCTGATTTTAGCCACTTGATCACTGCTCTGTACCGGGTGGGTTTCCTGGATAGAATCTCATGGAATGCGTGCCATCCAAGCCTGGATGAACTATCTTAACTCCATAAAGCCGAGCTGAGTAACTGCACGCTCACCACAGCACTGCCTTCTTTTGTGCAGATCTAGTGTCATGAGCCTTCGTGCGCTGCCTTTTGGTCTGAGCACGCAGGGACATAAATGATTGGTTGATCATCCTCTGCACCACACCTTCCACAAGATGAGCTCACTAGAATTGTGGGGGGTGCTGCACCTACCACGTATGAAGTCAGAACGCTTGCTCCATCCACCCCATTCACGAAGATAGAGATGCATCTTCATCGCAGAAAGCAAGAAATTCTGGTAAATATTCACGTATACCCCGCTTTTCTTGTTCAATTCCGGGTCCATGTATATAATGTGGCTCCGGGCTTTAGCTAGTCTAAGCCATCTCAGCGAGAGCTCTTGTACACACGATTTCTGCACTTACAGAATCATTTTCTCAATGAATTCAGTACCAGGTTTACGTCCTCGGGTAATTGTCAGAGTACTGGACAAATCTAGCAAAGTCGACTTCAGATAGTCCAACGATAGAGATAATCAATTACTTACCAATGTTGTGATATCGAGTGTAGTCTGCTGAGACGGAGAGATCTTTCATGTCGATAGCATAGCCACACCAATGGAAATCTAGTAGTTCTTTAAGTGAGGTGAGCCCGGAAGAGATCATAATTTGCTCACGTCGCACTCGCGAGTCCACGACATTCATAACTTGGTGATCGTAATCAAAGTTGGTCATTGTCTTCTCCTTAGCTATGAAACACCCATATTCCGGATGACCTATATAACAGTCTAGCCCATAGCAAAACGAGAGGGAAGGGCTAAAATACCTTTATTCATCATATCGAGGAACGATACAGCTTTGTCGCGGCTCGTAGTAATGAGTAAGTAGTCGTCTGTCATTCTGAAAAGGGTCTGATAACTTGGTCAGCCAAATGGAATGAGGAGAGTGTTGCGACCACTAACACTATCATGGCTATCTGCATACGACCCGAACTGTCGCTCCAGGTCACCGTAGAAGAAAGCGCACAGCAAGGAAGATAATATAGATCCTTGAGGGATGCCGACGATTTGGCGGTAATAGCTATTGTCAATCTAGACAGGTTCTGTCATAGCCTGTACTAGGTCATTGAACCACAAACAAACCTTCACGATGTTATCAGTTATATGAGAGTTCAAGAGCTGAAGGGCATGGGTTCTGCTGATAGAGGAAGGAGACTTTATAACTTTAGCTTGGGATAATGCAGAGTGACAGATGTCTACCTGATCTATGAAAATAGTGTGTCGGAGAGCGCTAGCAAGTTCAATGGCCATGTCGAGAAAGTGTGGATCTTCATCTAGAAGCTGGGGTTAATACCTAATAAACCCCGGTAAAGACAAACATGCCCTTCGGGTACGCTGCGTTGGCGAAAAGCTTGTATATGCGGCTACGACAGAATCGTACTTGCGAGTACTTGCGAAGGGTGTACACGTCCTGAAAGAATCAGGAAGTCTGGTTTGTCAAACAAAGTTGCAGACCCCATACCTCGGATATCACGTCTCTGACGATGGTCAGAAGCTTTCCTTGATCTATGGTATCGAAACAAGCTTGGACGTCTACTTTGACAAAGTATAGCTTAGGCCTAAAGACGAGTTAGCATAAATGATCACTCTGAAGGAAAAACTCCCCATACAGGCGGCCGAACTGATCGCGTTTCAGTGATGATTTGAAATGCGCGAGTCGAGCATAGACTTCGTCCGAGCCCCAGACAGAAGCCCCAGTCAAGTTGGGTTTGGTTTCCTGTCGAAGAAATGAGTAGGGCGATCAAGTGAATGAAGCGATTTGTCACTCGCCTTTTCGTAAGTCAGGAGGGCAAAGGTTGCCTGAAGAATTCTGTTTATCGAGGCACCCGAGCCCTATAGTAATTTTCCGTCAGTAAGTTTCCAATAGAATGTATCGAAGCCCGAACGTTTTGCTTTCTGCGGAGATTGATGATGGGTCGGACGCCAGTCTCCTTCGGAAGAAGACGCACAAACGAAAAACCCAAGTCACGCTGGCGTAATATCTCTGTTGCATCTGCCTGTTCAAGCTACTTTAGAGTGATTGGTGTGTGACAATAAAAGCATTTACCTCAGATAGCTTAGAGAATGTGGCAGCTTTCAGTCTCGCAACCAACGGCGCGCACAATGTGACCCAATCGTCTTGTCTGAAGTATAGAACTCGATTACGGAACGCCGAAGATTCGGTAACATAGAAGCAGGTCTGCAGAGTAACTGTTAAGGTATACACCGAATTCGCTAAATCTGTCAATTACCTTGACTAAGGGCGAGACGAAAGAATCAAAGAACCAGAAAAGGAACTCCTCCAGTAGCTCTCTGCGTTTCATGGCGTCCGAGACGCTGACACGATGCTGTTGTTTAGCTCCTGGACCAGGAGGTATCAGCCAATCGCAATCCGATGTGCTAAATCCTTGCATGATGTTGTGCAAGCTTAGTTTCTCATAACGTCGACCAGTGATGAAGTCCTTGACGCCTATAGGTATTGAGCACCTAAGACAGTGTTGTTGTATAAGGAACTCACGATTCATGGTGATTCGGAAGTTCTTCTTGCTTCCCCAGAATGTCTTCGGGACAATTGCCTTCGTCACAATAACAACATAACGGAATACCTTCTGGTGTGGTTGGATCCATCATCACAACCGCGATACTAGACAAACGTACCTCGGAATATGGGCATGCAAAGTCCACAAATCGTGGTTTAGCCACCGAGCCCCCTGGGATTGCGGATGGATTAATACTTTCATAAGAGATACTTGTCGTGTCGGCTCCAAACGGCCCTTGTGTTTGTATCTGAATCGATCGTTCTGACATCCACTCCTAGGGCGAAATCAGCAACTTCGGAAAGTTACAAATGGAGTTAAGGGGATGTTGGGCAAGCGCACCAGGATAATAGTATCATCAAGATTGGTATGCTGTTCCGTCTTGATCTATGAAGCCCTGATTAGAGAGAAAAATTATGTTGATTGCGAGTATCATACCTTTGAAGGACAACATTTATCGAGTAGCAGCTTATAAGGACATTTTGTATGCCTCCAGATCATCTTATCGACCAGGGGCACGACATCTTTCAAGCGCTTGGGGGTGCTATTATTGTTGCCCAGCTTCATTACTCGCTGTTCCTCTTGTCAGTGGGTTGAACCAAGGACAATCGGGGCTGGTTAAACATAGTACGAACCCTGATTTCATCTTCACGATCCATGTAATTTCCATATTCGATGGCTTCGGCTGGAGTAGTCAACCGGAACGGATTACTCAACCCATGTTGTCGTGGAAAAATATAGCGCATAATATGTCGGGCTTTCAAAGCTTGCTCTTTTCCGTAGGGCTCCTGTGGAACTAGCAAGTTGCCCCTTGAACTAAGATAACGAGCGCCCTCCCTATTGTCCAGATTAAATGCGTCTTAACCGGAATAAGCATATGAAGCCACGGTCGTACGTCGAGGAACGCGATCACTTACGTCGCAGAGGAAGACCTATGACAATTTTGTTCGTCTTCGGAATGTAATTAGGTCGTGCGTAAAACATTCTTGCCCGGAGAATAGAGACCAAAGAAGCTCTACGAGGCTATATTAGGCTCCGTCAAGCGAGGACCAAAATGAACTCACGACTTGATCCCGTACAAGCCCTGACCGCCCCGACTTACTTTGGGAGGCCATTTAGCCTCCCATTTTTGGCGTTTAAGTGGAGGGGCATCTTGAACGTCCCCAAGGCAAGCAATCTTACGTTTCAGAAACTTTTTCGTACTTTCAGCTATAGCATGGAAGTCCCCCAGGGGTACATTGAGGGGTTCGCCTGTCATTTGGCAAAGACACCTATTTGGCAAAGAAACGAAGATGGAAGTGTCCACCAGCAAGTGGAGCATCACAGCAGTTCCTACCCTAGATAGCGATAATGTCAACGACGTGAGCAATAAGTAAAATATGGCACAAGCCTTTGCAGCAAAATCTCCCATTCTGGGCTCAGCAACGCAGTAATCACTGTGTTGACACTAACATTCACAATGCTGGACTCTGCCTGAAATTATTCAATTACAACAATGATTTACTTCTTCCAGTGAAGGCACACCTTAAGCATACGATAGCCCGTTTTCAAGATATGCTGTTTTGAGCTATTGGATTGAAAGAGTAGTTCCTGCGCTCGTTTGATCACCTGAAATTTGTTGAACAGTTGAGCTTCGAAGTACCGCAAGAGCCCTAAACATACCCCATCCATTCCTACATGCGGTTCTTCATACCTCAACCTTAAATGCGGCTTCTGGTTTACTGCAACATAAGTGCTGTGAATCAAGCGATGGTATGTTGAAGGATCAGAATCATTTGGTCGAAAGTTCGGATGGGTGGTGCCGTCAGTTTCAGGCGGCTCCTCGAGTACGTCGAGCAGATATGAGTGCAGGTGGCTCACAGCAGCATAAGAGCTGAGCAAGATTGTCGTCGTTGGCAATTGCGTGCGCATCAAAGCTGGTGTTATAGTCAATACTGAGTTTGGTGAACCTCATTTGATCGCGCCATTGTCACGGTGTTCTGATGGTGGCTTCACGTGCAATGTGACGGAGCGTTCAACTATGTCACACCAAGTCCTGATCCATCCCTTCTCGATGCAATCGATCCCGAACCTCGATGATCTTCACCCTCATCCAACATCCAGACGCCCAACCACCAGCAGCTTTGCTTGCTGATAAAACAGGTAAGTTATTCAGATGCCATATATGCACTCCACAGAGATGAGGCATCCATCTGGTTCTATACATGAATACCACCTAAAGGGTAGCCAGTGTGTGTACTACATTAATCCCAGTTATCCTGAGCCCTATCCATCCACTTGAATGCTTGCACATCAAACTAACCCCTAGTTTTATTCCAGGTGGTATATTGTGGACTATGAAAATGTACACTAGATCCTCTGAGCAATATATCAAGTACTCTTCACTAGACCCTCACTAAAAGCTACCAGCTTGTCAGCTACTTGCTCTATCAATTGCCTCTCTACAAGTGCATTTCCCCATGCAAGCACTCTTTGACTCCAGAATCTGCTTGATTCCTTGGTTTCCACATACCACACACTAGCTAATTCTGCATAGATTATACCCTAATCCTTGGTAGCAATGGGAACCACAATTCAATCTGTCAGTCCTGCTAGAGTTAATGGAAACCTGCTCAAATACAACCTTTCAAGTCCAGGCAGGGATTGAAGTGCCTACCTGGGCATCAACATGTTGCCATATACATGACACTGACCACAAGTCCTTGGCAATAATGAAATATGAGATAAGATAATTTCTCACCACCTTTGCAATGGTCTATTGTGCAAAGATAATAAGACTTGCAACTTCCTCCAGCACCTAAACTCCACAACACTTATCTGAAGCTTGATTCATCCACTACAGGCATTCCAAATGACTCAACATAGTTCTATACATTGGATACAGTTAGTTCTATATTTCTGAACAATGATTATGGAGTCTGAAACTGTCTATGCAGTTTGTGAGCACTTCTCATCTCTCTTACTTCAATTAGTGGACAAGGACAAAGGCAAGACATTCACATTGGTCAAATATCCAAGTAAGTGCCACTTGATGAGGGAGGAACAATGTTGCTGCTACACAAGTATAGCATCAGTGCAGAGTAAACTAGTTACTCACAATCTGAGGCTTCATGGATGGGAAAGTAATTTGAGAATACAGAAAAAGGGCAGTCTTGAGGTGAGCCTTTGAAGATAAGACCAAGTTGAAAGTAGTGAGGAATGTTGGAAGCTTAGAGAGCTAGTGAAGATGAGGAATGTAAAACTCCAGTAAAGAAAGTATGCTACTACAGGATAGTTTAAATACTGTAGCTATGACTGATACTGGGCATAGGGTATAATATATATATTAGTAAAAGACATAAGGCATACACACATATAGTGTAAGCATATAAAAGTCATATGAACATTTCATAAAAATAAAAACATGACTCTACCACATGAAACAGGAGTTATTAGAAGTATAAAATGTTTTTACAATATGTAATCCTATGCTGGAACATAAGGATATCACTAATACTACCACAAGCCATATGTCTATGCAAGTATAAGAGTATTAATATAGAAATAGATCAAGCTAAATATAGCACAAAGCTATAGGGGTATCTAAAAATTATCTTGCTCTGTCATTGTAGAGCATATATATTGAGGATTCAGCATGTTCTGCCAATAGCAAGTATATGTATATGTATAATGTTAATTAATTCCTCAACACTCCTCCTCACTCAAGAATGTCAGATCAATAGGACTAAAAGAATTCAATGCCTAATGCAGGTAAGAAGTTATTAAACTTCTGAGTATCAAGATTCTTAGTAAATAAATCTGCAGAGTTATCAGTCCCTTTAATATTATACAAGAGAATCTTTTCATCCTCAAGTAAGTTGTGGATATAGTGGAACTTAACATCCACATGTTTAGAACATTTTTTGGTAACCAGATTTTTGGCCCAAAATACTGAACTACAGTTATTACCAAATAAATGTGGTTTTTTAATCCTATCTGGTTTGATACTAATTTCAGTGAGCAGGTTAACTGTCCACTTGATTTGTTGACTATCATCTGACAAAGCCATATATTTGGCTTCAGTCAGTGATAATGCTACAGTCTTCTGGTGATGTGATAGCTAGGCTATAGAAGCTCCAGTAATACAAATAAAGAAGTCAGTGACTGATTTCCTGGTTTCTGGATCTTGTGCCCAATCAGAGTCTGAAAACACATTGATACCTTCATTTGTTTGTCCATCATAGACAATGGCATATTTAGATGTGCCATGAAGATAATGTAAAGTATGTAAGCCAGCTTTATAGTGTTCCCAAGATGGATTAGACATCTGTTGAGATAACTTGATAACTGTAAAGGCAATATTGGGACATGATCCAATCATCAAGTACATCAAGGATCCAACCAATTGTTGATATCATTGCTTAAAATTGGCACTTGCAGGTTTTATAGCTGATGTAAAAATAAAGTCTCTTGGCAATGGAGTAGACTCAGCTTTTTTGACAATGTTAAATTGTTTAAGAACCTTGTCCAGATAAAGTTGTTGATCAATCATAATTAAATGATTGACTCAGTTTTGAGTGATGCACATTCCAAGGAATTTGGTGATGTTATGAATTACGCCAAAGTCGAGTAGTTTTCTTTACTCGCAAATTATATTCCTTATTCCTTTAGTTTCAATTTGTATTTGTATTCTTTAGTCTGTTATGTCTTCAATCTGTTTGGCTCATTTCCGACTTGTACGACCTCCAATTAAGGATATAAATAGTTGATCTATTTATGAACTTTCATGTGATAAAGAAGATTGATAAGCTTCCTTCTATTCTTAGATTAAGAAGTCTTCTTTAACAAAGAAGTTTTTCATTAGAAGTTCTTCTATCTATTATTAGTTAGATTAACTTCTC
>JAEUWN010000550.1:0-13719 GCA_018524465.1 Podaxis pistillaris | reverse complement strand
GTTTGCTTGTAGCGGTATAGAAATGCAGAATACAACAACAACAACAACAACAGCAACGTCCCGTGACCTTGCACTAGCATTAATCAATTTACTGCATTTCCTTGCAACACTTTCTTAACACCTACCTACAGCCGCTCAGGTCCCTCAACCCTACCCGGAATCCACGAGCTTCTTCTAGTCGGGATCGGGCATTTAACAACTCAACAAATCTATTCTTAGGCTTTGAGTTTTAGCCTCCATGCGCCGTTTCTGTTTATAGTCCCTGGTCACTTTCGAACCTTCAGATCGGAAACCGGGACCAACGTACATGCAAATTGGGAACCTTACACACCAGTTTCCCAGAGCGGAAAACTCATCTCAGGAAGTCCTCTGCCAGCAATGAGCCCACTTCTGAGGAAGAGCGTTTGCCAATGTATAGGGAGCTCGACGAACTTCTGGACGTCGTTCCAGACCTTCTGCGCTGGAGCATGGATTCGGGAACTAAGTGTTGCAAGCACAATTATGCCGACGCTTTCCCTCCCTGCACCGGCAGCGATCCAGTGTGCCCGAGCATGCGCACCCGAAACGAGTGCCATCCCACTGGTCGTGGGTCCATAACCCCCCAACAAACTGGGCACCTACCGCATCCGCCCTCTCTTCCTCTCTCAAATCCTTCCCAACAGCTGTAGGGTTAAAACCAGCTGGTGGTTGTCCCATAGCGATGGCGGGTCGTATTAATTTGGGATTCATGTATTCAGACGTATGACGGACCTTGAGCTTGCGGGAGGGCGATGTAGAGTAGGAACAGGGTGTCGAGAGTGTAGTAGAGCGATATTCTCTCGGATACGAAGCTTGTGACTCTGGCACGTTCGATATTCAGCCTTTCAACATTGGATCCACATAAGGAGAGGAGAGAGGAAAATCTCCAGCGACAGGTGATGTACAAGTATCCTGGGTGTTGGCAGCCAGGACCCCCGAAAATAGGGGGGGAACCCTGATCTGAGTTTGGAGGTTTTTATNTTTTATCCGGATTTGATCAGGGATACCCCCCAATTTTCGGGGGTCCTTGGCAGCCTTAACAAAGGAGCAGCTGTATTCGCTCATTGGCAAGCATCTCCGAACTGAGGCACATCCACCAACTTGAAGCTTTGAAGGAGAGTATCTCGCGGTTGCCTGTCACGAACATGACTGGCATGACGGGGAAGGAGCATGTGCGATGATGTAATTGGCAATTAGAGCTCAGGGATTATTACTTCCTCGTGGGAGAGGTATTTTCCGGCAGGCGCAAACGTCCATGCATTCACCGTGGTTCTGAGAAGCAATCACAAGAATTCAGAATTTTCCATATGGTGCTACGCATGTTCCGAATAACTGCGATCAACGAAAACACAGCTGTGCTTCTGACGGCAAAGAGCCTGCAACTCAGTTAACACGCGAGCGGTCGCATAGTTGGTGAAATCTCATGATGTAATGAGATGATGCAGCGCTGGTCCAGAGATGAAGCCCTTCCGGCGAAAAGACGAAGCAGTGAGCGGCAAAGACATCGTGTGGGTGTGGCATGGGAAGTGGCAGAAGCTCGGTAGAAGGAGATCAGAAAGGTTACGACACGTCAACGCCCCACGGGCCACAGACGGCCCTGGCTGTATTTGAACCAAGATAAGTCATCGTCCAGCACTCTCCTCTCCCCCATTTCTCCTTGAGCACATTGCCGATAGTCGCAACCTACGGCACATCCGCGTGACATAAGCAGGCAGCACAACTTGATCTCCACTGCGGGCCTGCTTTATTCCCAGCTTTGGTGTTTCTTTTCCCCCCTCCGAGACGCATTTGAGCATCTGAGAGACGATATCCGGCACGATGTGGGCAACTCAAGCTCGTGGATTTCGTGCTTTCTCGCAGCGCTCTGCTCCTATGAGCGGCCTGCGTGCTTTCTCATCTTCTGCACGACGCTGTGAGTACTTGCTCTTATTGGACTTTACTTCGCCTCCAGGTTGCTCCCCCCGGCCCAATTTCATTCCGACCATCGCTATTAGGAAAGGCGGTCACCCGCGTACCGTGCTTTTTATCGATCATCTCGCTCCTCAATCTCCTTGTTTCTCTTGCTGATTCAACCACTGTCTTTCTTCCTTCTCTCGTATTTTTGCAGATAGAGGCATGGCTAACAAAATCGTCGTCGAGAACCCCGTCGTCGAGTTGGACGGTGATGAAATGACCAGGATCATCTGGAAGAAGATCCGTGAAGAGGTAACACACTACATTTAAACTCTCTTCACACCTCGTGCTCATCCGTCGTGTAGCTCATCCTTCCGTACCTCCAACTTGATATCAAGTACTACGATCTGGGATTGGAGTATCGTGACAAGGTTTGTGCCGCCCGTTCACCCTTTTCGACATAGTTCTGATCGTCTCTTTTCTCCCCGTTACCAGACCAACGATCAAGTCACCGTTGATGCCGCCAACGCCATTCAAAAGTACAAGGTTGGCATTAAGTGCGCAACCATCACCCCCGATGAGGCTCGTGTGGAAGAGTTCAAGCTGAAGGAGATGTGGAAGAGCCCCAACGGCACCGTAAGTTTTCTCCTCCTCACTTGCCATTCCCCTCGCTCTCTCGCAGTCATCTTTACGGCTTGGTGCTAACAATCACTTTATCAGATCCGTAACATCCTTGGAGGAACTGTTTTCCGTGAACCCATCATTCTCAAACGTATTCCCCGACCTATTCCGGGATGGGTCAAGCCTATCGTCATCGGCCGTCATGCTTTCGGTGACCAGGTGTGTCTATCAGGCGCACATACGCTACGATAAATGTGTTTTATTTACACAAGAACATCTAGTACCGCTCGACCGACTATGTCGTTCCCGGACCTGGAAAGCTTCAACTTGTCTATACTCCCGAGGACGGTTCTGCCCCCACCTCTTTGAACGTATATGACTTCAAGGGACCTGGTGTTGCTATGAGCATGTATAACACTGATGAGGTGCGTGAATGGTTGGTTGACGAGTTTTGAAATGTAGCTGACTGGTCACATCTATAGTCGATCACCGGTTTTGCTCATGCTTCATTCAAAATGGCTCTTGCTAAGAAGATGCCTCTGGTACGTCCTCTCCAATCCCAATAAATGATCATCACCTCATACATGGATATAGTTCATGTCTACCAAGAACACCATCCTTAAAAAATACGATGGTCGCTTCAAGGACATCTTCCAAGAGATATATGACACGTAAGCCTATCGTCTCCTAACATATGTCCATCAACACCAAGACTCACCTACTCCACAGCACCTACAAATCCCAATTCGAGGCTCTCGGCATCTACTACGAGCATCGTCTAATCGATGACATGGTCGCTCAAGCCATCAAATCCTCCGGCGGCTTCGTCTGGGCATGCAAGAATTACGACGGTGACGTCCAATCCGACATCCTCGCTCAAGGCTTCGGTTCCCTCGGCATGATGACTTCCGAACTTCTCACTCCCGACGGCCAAATCATCGAATCCGAAGCCGCACACGGAACCGTCACGCGTCATTATCGTGAATACCAAAAGGGCAATGAGACGTCTACGAACCCTGTTGCGTCGATCTTTGCATGGACGAGGGGATTGTTGCACCGTGCGAAGCTCGATAAGAATGAGCCGTTGAAGCTTTTCTGCCAGGATTTGGAGAAGGCTTGTGTGGAGGTTATTGATGAGGATGGGATTATGACTAAGGATCTTGCGATTGCGATTCATGGGAAGGATGTGAAGAGGGAGCATTGGGTCGTTACGGATGCTTATATGGATGCTGTTAACGTGAGTGGTGCTTCGTTTCGTCTTGTATTGGTTGTTGACCGTGTGTTGTTTATTTTTGTAGGCCAAGTTGCAGAAGAAGCTCGCTGCGCGGGGGGTTGAGACTAAGCTCTAAATGCTTATTTTCCCGGCCCTATGTAGTGCGATGAATCGAAAACTGAAAAAGGGTGTATTACTATCAACGTACCTATTGCACGGATTGGGACCTGTACATACTCGCTGTACGCTCTCCTTTTCATCCCTGTCTTTCTTTGTTGCCTTTCGTCCGGTTTAATTCTTTATACGGGGACGCAGTTATGTTGTCTAGCTTTTTTGTATATATGCGGGAGTAGGTATACATAACATGAATTGTAGTGGTTGTGAATTGGATGTTCCTTTGCGAGGTGTAAGGTTGTTTGGGTGCTTCGTGAACTGAGAGTGTTTCATCGTCGATGTTATGGAAGGAGGAGGATGGAAATACGCGAGCGCACATGGTTTTACACACCAGCCAGGTAAAGGGCACTTATCGCGAGTTACCATTATGCGATTTTGCATTCGATGCTGGTTTTGTCGTTGTCCGGGATGCTTGCGGGGGCTGGCGTGTTGAATGGTCGATTGAAAAGGATACCTTTTGATCTGGTGCATGTTGTAAAGCTGGATTAACTTATGGTTGCTACTGTATTTCTTTACTTTTTGTTGTCACTGCTTTTCAGTTGCAGGCATTTGCCGATAAGCCTTCGATTAACATTGTATGCGCACACCCCACAACCTCTTGATCTGGTCTACTCGCTATGTTACACTCCTAATACAAGGCAACTGCTATATGGTCACCAGCGCTACGGGCTTTCGGCTCCAAAAACTTACAAGTTACAAGTTAAAAATCCCTGCGAACCAACTTGGTGGAAGGAATCCGTTATGGGATATGACAGGCCTAGTACACATGAAACCACCGAATGTACAAGAAAGTCAAATTTTCATTTTCTGAGGGAGTACTGAGGGAGCGGAGCTCCCCCGATGAGGCCTAGCCGATGGGTTCAGGAGTCGGCCACAGTCATGGCTCGTCACAGCCTCCGACATGGCAAGCCTTTGAGCCGGACAGACGGGGTTCCCTATTCGGAGTTGAATTCAGATCCCTCCGTCATGCCCTTGGCTCTGGTCTGGTCTCTGTTCAGCGTTCGCTCTGTTCAGTGTTCACAGACCGTGCATTCTTCCACCTGATGAACGTCAAAAAACCTGGTATTCCGGTATGTCTGTAATATGTCTAGGTACATATAAGTTTCTCTGTAGTACAACTGTACAGGGTCGGAAGAGACCTGGCTTGTAACGCAGCAAAACTGGCCCATCAGTGGCCTTATCCGTCATCTTCACTTTTTCCTTGCACCTCCGTGACAACATACTGGATACTTTTTGTATATTCTAGATGCTTAGACTATTTTCCGTATACCTTCCAGCTTTGATACACGTAGGTGCCCGGGAAGAGGGTAAACAGCGAGGCGGCCAACAACTCCTGAACCATGAAAGTACGTGCCGAACGGCAGGTCGTTCTTATTCGGATTGCTGCAGTCCCGAAATTCGCTTCGCTTTCAGTTTACTCCAACGCTACCAATGATGCATTCACATCATTCAACCTCGATTGTCAGACTTTTGGAATGGGTTGCATATGTAACGGTCGGATCGGGCAGAGACTTTCTGCAAGGCATAAGTCCCTCCCCTTCCCCCCACAAACCGCAAAAAAAATCCCTTCGAGCATCCTACTGATTCGAATTAGCCCTTGCAGTTGAACTATCCAAGTCGATGGCTATTCTTCGAAGAACTGATGAGGTCAGTTGCCCGTTATAAGCGCCTATCGTGATACACGAGCGCTTATGAGCATCCTTTGGTAGTCCTTTTTTGGAACAGGCGTCTGAGGCCTATCTGGGAACACCATCCTGTCCCTCCCGCTGGTATCCAACCTTGCGCTCGGATGTGCTCTATGAACACTATTTCAGATCTGGTTCTGAGGATCGCACGGGGTTTTAAACGAGTAGTGTGCATTGCTGAACGAGGGGACTACAGCTTGCCCTATGAAAATGTAAACGCCCAATGCTCGCGTCGGCTTTGACTCCACGAGGTATGAGCTAGATGACAACCAGGTGTCAAATACTGGATGATTGGCCTTTTCTACATGTGGTTTAGCCTGGAACGTAAGTCCCATATATGCTTGAGACCGGGTGGTAAGCCACCACACGAGTCTCCTCGTTCCACTCCTTTCCCATGTCCCCGACAGGTAGATCGGCACCCTCTACACTCCCCAGTGAAGGGGAGAAAACACACTATCGGGTTCATTCAGACCCTGTCAAACAGTCTCCGTCCTTTCCTGAGTTCACAAATCTCCTCACTTTTCGCTATTGTCTCTTCCTCTTCATGGAAGCAGGCTTCGTTTCCCTCGCTTGGTACTGCCAACAACGCCCCCGTCAGCTCCCTTATCTCAACTTTGAAGCCATGACAATCAAGAGTGGCTTCACTGCTATATTCACACTCTGGCACACTATTGCGGTTGCATGCGCCATCACCATCTGTGCAGAGACATTCAGCAGGGAATGGGCCGCCCGTCCGGACGAAAAGACCGACGCGGTTTCGACGATTACCAGCGGCATAATCGACCGCTTGTATTATTCATTCCGATCCAGGGCGACAAGAACTTTTCGAATCGCCTTCCTCGCCTTCCTGGGCTTGCTGGTCCTGCGCACGATTGGATCGTCCACTATCACAGTGACGGCTGGGGTCCCGTTCGAGCGCCAGCTACAAATTGGCTTGATTTCTACACCAAGCCTTAACTCAAATTCCACGAATCCCACCAACGAGGGCTTCACCATGCGCCTGAAGCAAGCCAGTATTGTTACAAGACTTGAGCGATTGATGGGCTCGCCATGGGGATACGTCCCACAGTCGAACTGGCTTATCCCTTTACCGACTGAAGACCTCAAGTCAGCCACCAGTGTTACATATGAAACGGATCTGGTGGCATTTAACTACACGTGTCAGTGGCAGGCGCCTACTACCTTCTCCCAAGATACAATCAGCCTCGGTGATCAGTCATGGAGAGGAGCCTTTTTTACCAACGCAAGTGCTAGTGTCACTGATCTATCGCGTGCCCGTGAGTGCTCCTGTCTGAACTGGTGTCACCCCCAGGTGGTGGTATTCATTGAGATTCAACAGGAAATGGTTCCAGTATTCTTGAATTGTCACCTCGTTCCAGCTCAAACTTCACTGGACTCTCGGTATATCTCTTCCTGGGTGGCAACTCCAGTGTTGCCCTAAATTCCAGCAATCCCGACGGAGCGTGGCTCAATCTCAGTGACTTGCCAACGATCTTAAACCCTGACAGCTTCGCTACCCGTAACCGTCCCTCACCGGATGTTGATTGGATGCGCGCTCCCCTCGCTACTCTCCTTGTCTGTGATCCCCACCTCCGATTCATATCTGGTAGCGTCCTCCTCAATCCGGTTGGCAACCTCACAGCACCTGATATGGAGATTCTGTCGACGGGTGACGTAGTCTCTCCTGGTAATATCGACCCCCAGGCCGCCAGGACCCTATTTACTCTCGCCCTCACCTCCGCTGCAAGGTTGCCAGACAAAAGCACCTCACTGCCTGTGGTCGATGACCTTAACATTAACACTGTCACGGCACGGATGTTTCTGGTACCTCCTCAAAACCCAGATTGGAACAATGCCTCCGCAATCCGACCACTTGATATGGAGTCGATTAATCGTCAGGTCGATGACTTCACTCTTTCTGCTCTAAAGGCTTTTACCAGTGGTTATAAGTCTGAGACTGCCCTACACAATGTCACCGGTAGATCTGCCACGTACGTTAGTGCGCAGTACACGAGCGGCGGGCTTGCATTGGCAACGAGTGTCGAGTTTGTGATTTTGGTTTCTGCGCTGTTTTTTGTATTAGCGTTCATGCTGGCGCTTCTAGCATATTTGAATGTGACCCAGCACCGCTCACCGTTTAATTTGGATTATGTAAAGAAGGTGGATTGAGGAAGGAGTAGTTGGTCGTTCACTTTCCGTTTCGTGGTCCCTTTTTTGTGTTTGATTCTCCGGACGAAGAGCGCTATATGTACTGTAATAGGAGCCCAGTATCCTTACCCTGATACCGTTTGTTCTTCTGTACCTTGTGGGGTCAAAGGTGATTGCGCCATGTTTCGACTTTGTTGCGACTCATCCTTTGGTAGCTGCCCTACGCGCTCGTTACCGTCACTTAGCACTATGGTTGTTTTGTAGCGGGCAGCCTACTTATTGGTTGTCCGTCACTTCATGTTATGTTGCCCCTTACCTTTCCTTCCATTATGGATGACGTTCGATTCAGTCTGCGTGGAGAGTAAGACAAAGGCCCGCTAACGGATGATCAGTATTTCAGTGTCCGACGTAGTGGAAGGCAACCATGCATTCACCTAACGGATAATCGTCAGTATCGACTGGGGGGACGTAGATATAGTAATAGATCTGTAATAGCGCAACAAACTCACCTACCTGAGTACCTTACTTTCTTCTATCAGTAGCTCTATACATGCACTCAAACATTGTTTTTTCCCCATCGTCCTCCTTATGTCTTGGCAGTTTTTATATTGTCACGAACTCAACTCATTGCTAAATCCCTGGTTAACCCGGTGCGCCAAATGTCTCGTACTTCCCTTAAACCATCGATTCGCATGAGTGGGTATATAATGCGCTGAGGGTAGTTACTCCGAGGCATATGCGCCTTCAAGCATCGTAAATCCAAAGTTAGCGAAGATACTGGAACAACAAATCAGAATACGTGCCGTTGATATCAAGAGAAGGTTGGCACTGTCATCATGCCCAGGAAGTCGATTGAATTATGACAATATCCTCTTGTTCACTGGCACCCTTGCACTGCGGGTGGTCGTCCAATAACTCGTCCCGTGCACCGGCATGACTCGGGATATATGCTACATTTCATATCTCGCTGGAATCTATCAATCTCGAACGGCGGTGGCAGCCAAGCTTCAAACAATCGTGAAAGATCGTAAATGACATTAAAACCCAAAAATCCCAAGAGATATGCAATTATATACATGACAAAAATCAAATTGAGCCTCCGCACCCTGGACAAGCCCAGTCAACTCTCAACAACATATCCTCCGTGTCCACGTCCGCGTCCACGTCATCTTTCGCTGTGGGTCTGGTTCTCAATCGCGAGGAACGTCGTCTCCTCTTCTGTCCCGGCGCAACAATACGCCCATCGACCATGTCCACATCCACATCCTCCCCATCGCCGACAACACCATCACCGTCATCACCAACCCGAATTTTCCAACCGTCAAACCCAACAACGAGCGCATCCTCAACCTCTCCTCCGGGCGGCACGACCTTTCCCTCCACCTCTCCTATCAGCTTCTCTCTCCAATCGCCTAAGGTTTCTTCGATACAGGCTATCACCTTTCGGAAATCCTCTGCGTCTTTTTCTTCTAGAGTGTTGTCTACATCCTCCTCGTCCTCGGGTGATGTCAAGGTTAGTTCACCGAGAACTTTGAATGCGTCCCGGATGAGTTGGCGAGCTGCGAGGACGGCATTGATGTTGCCTGTTGGACCTAGGTAGGGGAAGTAGGCACCGCCGCGGAGGAGGGGTTGGGACGCGAGATGGAGGAGGGTTGTGAGGTTTGTGGTTTGGCTTTGGTTTTGACTTTGCGTGGAGGTGGAGTTTGAATGGGGCGTTGTGGTTGTGTTTTTGGATCCGGAGGGAGGAAAGGGAGATGGGAGGAAGAAGAGTGTTGTTAGTAGTTTAATTGGTGTGAGGGGTGGTGCTGGGGGTGGTTTTGGTTTTGGCTTTGTTTTGGAGGATCGGGTTTGGGCAGTGGTATTTCTCGAGCGGGAGATGGTTTCCCGGACGGAGGTTCGTCGACTTTGGTGCTTGCGCGTTCTTGTATTTGTATTCATGCTGTCGTCGTCGTCGTCGTCGTCATCGTCGTTCCACTCATCCTCGACGAGCAAATCTTCAACTTCAACTACGCTCCCACCAGAAACTTTGGATTTGGCACTGATACTAGCGCTCATGCCCGAAGTAGCGCCTCGACGCGTACTGGGAGGTTCATCTCGTCCATTAGGTGATTGAGTAGTCTTGCGGAGAGCAGCAAGTTGGCGTTCGTGGGCTCTTTGAAGGAGGCTAATTGTCGCTTCAGGTGTCCCAGAGCCAGACCGAATGAGATGGAAAAAGTCGACGGGAGCGTTTGTGTCTGGTGAGGTCGTGAGTAGTCGAAGGGCACGGGGTGGTATTGGTATCAAGTTGAGACCATCGTATTCGTCTGAGGTATCGTCGTCCATTTCTATTTCGGGTTCTCGTTGCTTGGCTTTTCCTCTTGCGCTGCCTTTGTTCCGCCCTCTGCCACGCCCTCTCCCTCGTCCTCGTCCTTCACCCCGTGTTTGTCCGTCATCTATATCTTGACCCATATCCTTACTTTTTCCTTTGGCATTGCGCGTGCTTTTGCCCTTGACGGGCGACGGAACAACAACCTCCGAATCGACCCATACGCTCTTCGCGTCTTTCAAACATCCGATATGGTACCCTGTTTTGCAGGAGGGTCGAGGACAGAAAAGCATCACGCCTGAGGGGAGTGAGGTATCATCGGGACGGTAGGGCGAAGAACAGAGGCAGATTTTGGAGTTTGGCTTTGGCTTTGTGTGATGTGTGCGGGTGTGCGGGTGTGCGGGTGTTGGTTTTTGGGATAGTTTGTTGTATAGGGTACGAGGTATAGATTAGAGTGATGTTGTTATCTCCATCGACAATAAGGGGTGTAGGATGGACTTACGTTGATTTTGCGTGCTTGGACTTCGAGGGTATATCGCCAGTAGAACGTTTCCGGGCCGATTGGCACTTGGTTTTCGAGTCTTGTACTGTCTACTTCTGGGTCCTCGACTTTGGTGCTCGTGCTCGTGGTCGTAGTGGAAGTCGACGCAGCGCGTGATTTGTTGAACTTGAGATTGAGGTTGATTTTAGGGCGCGATTTGGGTTTTGGGAAGGTGTGTAGGCGGGGCATGGGGATGACTTCGTTGAAGGCTTGAGGGAGGACAAAGTCCCAGTGATCAGACCAGATACGTTCGAATTTGCCAAGGGCGGATGTATCCCTGTTTGAGTGAATCGTGGATGATCAGATGTCGAGTGGAAGGGGTTTTTGGAATTTGGGAGGTTGGCACTGACAGAGATTTGCCTAGTACTCCAGCGGCATCTTGGGCAGAGTAGAACCATTGGACTTTTGTCCATATCTGCTATCAGCATCGGGTGAGTGAGGTGGGTCGAGTTGGATGAGGAAGGACTCACGATATCGGAATCTTCGCTCCCTGCATCCGCACGTATCTCAAGGATCTTGCCTACCCAATATTCGTGTGGTTCGATGGGGTCGCCGGGGGTTTTGTCTTGTGGAAGAATCGTTGCTCTGTGATATAATATACCATACGTGTTTTACAAAGGGTGTGGATGAGTTGCTTTATTGAGTGTGGGGAAAGCGGGGGTGCGTACGTTTCGCCGCGCTTGAATCGGTGTTTGGTTCCGTCTTTATCATTGACTATGAAAGGACGTATGTTCAGTAGTGGTTTATGGAAGAGGTGTGAGAGAGACGTACTTGCAAAAAGTCCGTAAGGATTCATCCTTCGCCAGCGTGCTTCATCTGGTGGGATCGGGGTTGGTTCGCCATCTGGGTCAGTGGTGCCTTTGGACTCGTCTTTGGCCTTGGATTTTGGTTTGCGGGCTGTTAGACGGGCTCTGCGAGCCATTCAGCGTACTTGAAGTTTTTAATGTGTCAGTGAATGAGTGAGAAAGGAAGTATATTGGAGGGAAGGATAGATACCATACCGTAAGTGCACATCAACGTCTTGCACGCGGCGATCAAGGGGGTGGCGAATGGATTACGTCATCTAAGCCATTAAATATGTCTGTTCTGCGTTGCCCGCTGTTGTTGCTTGCGTTGTCGTCCTCCACGAGGTTTCTAGGCTAACACTGTACACGTTCCTCTCGATTATTTGCTACCACGTACATTTACTTTCTCCAATTGACTTTGTGAGGAAGGATGCTGTTCTTTCTCACTTCCCGAGTCATCAGGTGAGTATTGGACGAGTATTGGACGGACTGCTTATGCCACTGGGCTCATTTGGTTACAGTTCGCTGGTCGCGTTTTTGTATCCAGGTTATGCGTCGTATAAAACCTTGAGTCAGCGACCTGCCTCAGAAGAGGATTTGGAGAGGTGGTTGATGTATTGGTGTGTGCTTGGATGTGTCGTTGGTGTTGAATATGTCGCGGAATGGGTTATTTCGTGGTACGTCTCCCTCCGCGAATTTAATATGCACATCGGATTCTAACCATCAAACAGGATACCATTCTACTACACCCTCAAAACCCTCTTCCTCCTCTACATCGCCCTTCCACAAACCCAGGGCTCATCCTACCTCTACCGTACCCACCTCCAACCCTTCTTCCGAACGCATGAATCACAAATCGATACAACCCTTGCGCGAACCAAAACACGGCTATACGCATTCCTGCAACAACGCGCTCGGATGATTTGGGATCAAGCAGCGATTGCTATGGGACAATCACCCACAAGCTATAACACTACTGCCGCTGGGAGGGAGTTGGAAGAGGAGGAGAGGGTGGATGCTGCGCAACCACCAACAATGGCGAATCCGATGAGTGGACCGATGCAGTTGGTGTCGAGTCTGTGGGGGAGCTATGGGCCGGGGATCTTGGCCGGTGGGATGGCGCTCATTTCGGGCGCGCGTGCTCAAGCACAGGCTTCCGGATCGGGGTCTAGTGCTGGTGCTGCTAGTGCAGGGAGGAAGCGGCCAGGTGCGAGTGTGCTTACCACGCCTCCTAGTTCCCGGATTCGTGCCTCAGGACATGGAAGGCAACCAAGTGTAGAAGAGAGGAAACGACAGCTCGAGGCTGAGCTTGCGGCGTTGGAGGCACCGACGACGGTCATTGAGGGCTTACCTGGGGGATCTGGGACGACGTCGAGGAGTTCGTCGGATTCGGTCATCAAACGGAAGGGACATGTAAGGAATCGATCGGGGAGTGGTGGGAGTGGGAAGTTTGAAGAGGTTGAGGTGCCGAGTGACGTGGAGGGATATGATGTGGGTGATAACCAGGACGAGGGTGCGCCCGCGGTCGGAGGTGGTGGTGGTGGTGGTGGCTGGTTCAGTGGATGGGGTGCTGGTGCCAAGGGGTATGAGCGGGTTAAGAGTGATTAGTTTCTGGTTTGGGTGTCTGCTTTCATTTTCATAGTGATGAATATTTATTGAAACAAACAATGAGCGCTTTGAGCATTAGTCTATTTTTAACATCAATGATGCCCATTTGGACTTTATGAGGCCTGTTGATGCCCAGCAAACCCATATTCCTAACCGGCATGTATGTTGTTCTCTACTGTGCGGTTACTGACCGAAGTGACCAAGGCACAGTTATTGACCATGGACTTATTAACTGGCACAACACTGTTTGGGAAACGCATTGAAATGAACCCGCAATCGTATCAAAATGCGACGTGATGGGGCTGCGGCATGATGAATATTTCTGAGCCCCATCCTACACTCGTGGTGGGTATGGCGATCGTGATTGCGATTGTGGTGGTAGGTACGACAGCGGAGGGAGGGGTAGAAGTCGTTGGAGTCGTAAAGGCGGTCGCGGATGTCCCATCTCGCGTTTCTACTCACCCCGCTCAAGATCTCCGCGTGCCAGGAGTCGTTCGGCAAGTTACTCTGTCTGCTCCAGTCGTTCTCGTACAAAAGTCCCTCAGCCATTTCAGGGCCACTGTATTTCATGTCTCCTTCCCTGATTTCGAGGTCCCGCTCGCGTACTCCCCGGTCAAGAAGCCGCATCAGATCCATCGGGAGTGGGTCGATGTCTTATTCCTCCTACTCAAGGTATACTATCATTGATCGGGAGTTTGACAACGTTTCAGGAGTTTGAAAATGTGAAA
>JAEUWN010000547.1:0-13502 GCA_018524465.1 Podaxis pistillaris | reverse complement strand
GTCGACCCGGACATACCTATGACATTGACCCAAATATGGAGGAGGTCCCACTGCTTGATGTCATTGAAGACAATAATGCTGAAGAAGAGACGGATGGTGAAAGCGCCGATATGGCGCATTCGGCACCGGCAATACCCTTCTCACCTGGTCAATCATCGGCCTCAACATTGCCAATCCCAATGCCCTCAATGAGCAGGGCTCTGTGAGATACGTATAGAGAGCTTGAACTTGCCTTGCGCAAGGAAAGAGCTAACCGGCATCTCTCCGCACTTCGGCAATTGATCGCAGAAAAATCATTCCAATATTCCCATGTCATCCGTGTCGCTCCTTGGAAGAGCCTTAAAACACGCTCGCATGCGGAGATTGCAAAACTTAACAAGAAGATTTCATTTCATTGCCGGTCATACAACAAGTGCCGATCAGCACTCTTCCGTCTTCAACCAGATCTGGTGACACAGGCAGCGTTTCGGCCACTTGCATGGGAGGATGTCAAAGCTAGCATGGCATTGCTTGACCCAAACCGGCCAGGTTCAACTACAATCCGCCTTTCCTGGATATGGCAACATGGGCCAGGTGCCGGTTCGGCCTCCGCTGGCACTGTCCGCGAATGTAAGTCCAGCGATCGCTGCTTTATCCGTGCCTCGGCATTATGTCTCATCTATCTGACAGTTCAACGGGTCCATTATTTACATGCTCGAGCTAGGAAAATGCGTTGGGAAGAAGAAGTGACACTTGTCCGGTACGAAATGGAGTGGGTAGTTCGTTCCTTTCTTTTCAACCGGTCTCTCTGGGAAAATAGGAAGATGTCGGCAGTATCTCCGGGACCGGCAGCCTATGCCGCATGTAAATCGGCAATGTGGCAAGGCATGGCTCACAAAGCTGATGCTGCGTTTGCTCAGACCAATGACCAATATGTAATCCAATGTTCCGGCACTTGACCTTGGACCCATCGATAATGCTGCGGATAAGCTTATATAGATTTTCGTTATGTCATCGTGCATATCCTGAACCAATCTTATCCATCTTTGCTTCCTGCTCCCATGCCTTCCGTTCCCCAACCCACTGCAACAGAACCACCAGCCGACCTTGACTCAAGGCTACTTATCCAGTACTTTGAGTCTCGCCTTCGTGCCATCCTACTTCACAGGCAGAATACAAGGGATTATGAAAGGGCGGAATGGCTTGAAAAAGGCCTTATCAAAGAATATGTAAGTTCAACATTATCACTGAATTATCATATGACCCGTTAATTGATGTGAATACAGTATTTTGTGATGTCCTGGTTCGGAATGGAAGCCGTCAGGGGTCGTTGGGTAGTCTCGGTTCCGGCAGTCATCCGCGCTCTTGCCTCGGCCATCAACCACCGGGAACAGTGCTTGGTATTTGACCGGCACCTTCAACACGTCTTGGATGCCGGCGATATTATTCCCTTCCCACTCGGCACCGTAACCGAATACTTAAAGGACTGGTGGCACAAGAGGCGGTCGCCTCCGGACTCGTTCTTCCTCGACTTCGCATCGTTGCTGGAGTGCCTGTTGTTTCACCAGCAACAACTGGCGAAGGAACAAGGCAAACCGGCACCTCCCCCGGACCTCACAGACCACGCTGACGAGGTTCCCGCGGCTCATATACCACTGAGTTGCGAGACATGCACTCTTTACCGGGGGGTAGCAATGGATGCCCTTCGGCACCTCCAGGCATTGCAACATCAAATCCGGCACGTCGGCGCTGAACACCGGGAGAAATGGCAGTTAACGATGCGCCGTGTATCCGGCTTCAACCAGTTGTATGAGAAGGCGGTCAGCAAAGAAGCCGAAAACTCTGCCCAGGGATATGAGGCACGGGGCACCGTCCCTGAGTCTTCGACATCGCCATCGATGCCGGCAGGAGCACCTTCGGCATCAACTCCGGCTACCGGGCACACACGGACTTCCAAGGTCAAAGGAAAGGCAGCCAAGCCTCCTCTCAAGGTATCCAAGCATGATCTCATTAGGTTTATCCGGGAACATTCTGAAGCTGAGAGAGATCGCGTCGCCCCACACCCGTCCCTCAAATGGACCTGGGGAGTTGACCTGACTACCGACGATATCTCCTGGATGCAGCGTGCCAGCGACAACAATTTTGAAATTCCACACACCGGCTATGATGCTCCCCTGCCATGGGGACGCTTCACCGGCACATACTACTCTGGCGAACCTTCTCACTCAGCCACCCTGGCACCGGCGCCCCATTTGTCCGTTAATGTGGCCTCTCCCTTGCCAGAACTAGCATCTGCTGATGTCCCAGACCATTTCCGCCTCAGGCCCCTGTGCCACCACGCCTCATCTTCTGTTGGTTGGTTTCCTCCGTCCTTGCCTGATGCAGATCTGGCCACAATCAATGCTCCTGATGCCGCTGCCGATGCCCAAGTCCAAACGCCAGTCACTCCCGCCGCCCAAGGGAGTGTCCATGCAAGTGCCGGCTCGGCCCAACCGTCGCCACCTTCACCCTCTGTTGTTCTCGCTGCCCTCCACACATGTGCTGCAAGTGACTCATCAGGTGTCTCGCCAATGTCTCCCCGTACCTTCGCTGCTATCGACGCTGCAGCCGATACCTCTCCCGAATCTCGCAGTTCCGGCAGCGAAGTTTCCGTCCCTTCCGTCGCACGCATTCATCGGGCCTTAGTGGACATGTCTCCGGATGACGACGGTTCTCATGCCGGCTCACCTCATGATGTGCCGGTTGCCGGTTTGTTATCCCCTCTGCTTGTTCTCTCTTCCTTCCTTATAACTTACGCTCTTATTTGCAGCCGTTCACCAGGCTCTTTTGGCCATCTCGTCCGATGACGAAAGCTTCCACTCCGACTCGCAACCCGATATGCCGAATGCCGGTAACCCACCCTCCCTCACTTTGTTTTTACATGGTTCACCTCACCAACCCCACACCTAGCCGCAGATATCCATAGGGCACTTTTAGAGATGTCCTCCGATGCCGAAAGCTCCCCTTATACCTCGCATGCTGATATGCCGGAGGCTGGTAAATCACTCTCACTCATTTTATTTTCATCTTTTTTCACCTGATGGCCCATGTGCCTATCTACAGATGTTCACAGGGCACTTTTAGAGATGTCCTCCAGCACGGAAAGCTCCCCCACCCAAGTAACCGATGATTTGCCGGATGCCGGTATGTTTCCATACACTTTTACTTTCTTCCTATGTGACTCAGACATCTATAGACTCTAGTGATGGTCTGTCTGTCCCAGATGTGACAGATATTCACCACATTCTCTTAATCATGCTGGACTCTGACAGCAACATGGAGGCCAGTCTGTCCAGCACAACTAGGGCACTGGGGCCTTACACTGTGGCTGACTTTGACAACTATCTGGGGCTGGATGACTATGCAACATTCACTGACTAATGTAATCATTATGCACATAATCTCTTGACTGTAACATTTTGCATTGTAATTACTCCCTATTTGTGAACATATTTTCTCAACTTCCCACTTCTCCTCTCAGAGTGAAGAGCTGGTCAGCTTCCAGCTCACTCCTGGTGCCAGAACCATGGTGCCTGTTTACCCATCCAAACCTGTTATATGGCCAGCAGGCCCACTGGTCCCATCTCACTCATTACATTGTATGGCTTCACTAGAGCAAGTCACTCACTACACTGTAGGTGGACTATGTGCAATGGTGGCTTGAAGTATCTAAATTGATGAAGGAACTTGGCTTCAAAAGAGCTTCTTTAGATGCTGGAGTTTATTATTATGATGACCCCAGAGAGAAATCTCTGATCATCACACTACTTTATGTGGACAATACAGCCTTTTTAGGTCCAAAAGTGTTGTTGACAGTATATATGAATAAATGTGTGAGGATACTAATAAATGGGCTACTGAGCAGGGGTGGGGGGTCTTATAAAATTCAGGTGACATTTTTGAATAGACAACAATGAGTAGTCCTAAAGCATTAGCACCACTTCCAATGAGAAGGATATGGATCTGAAATCAGGATTGTAGCATCACCATCATTATAGGATACAAGAAAAAATATAGGTTAGCATGGCTGCATAGAATATCATAAATGATGCATTTATGGCACTTGTGTTCTGCATGACAATGTTTCTCTTGAAAATTCTGGGAACTTATGGAGAAGATGGGTGATATTATGAGGAAACAATTAGCTCAAGGCTTTATATCTGCACAGGCTTTGAGGAACTTAGGCTTCCAAGTAATTGAATCCTCTAACATGGCCATACTGCATGAGTGACCTCACACATTATGGGCTGACTTTCAATATGCCTCACATCAACTTACCATGACTAGACCAAAACTCTACAACAAAAATTGAGGACTATTCAAAGTTTAACACAGAGAAGTAATGCCTCTGAGAATTGGTGTATTATACTTGGGCATACACATCAGTGTATGCAACATCAAACTGCTACTCAATACCCACCAAATGCACATCGGGAGACCCTAAAATGGGACCTGATGTGCCAAAGACCAACTCCAACAAGGTCACCAAAGTGCTGGCTGAAAGACTGACCAAGCTCAGTGAAGGCTGCAGGCACACCGAGCATCAGGCTGCTATCTTAGCCAAATCAGACTTGTTCGGATTGCTTCGGTTCCGAAACTTTTCTTTGCTATTGGTCCACCCCGAGTTACACAGTGTCCAACTCACGAACCTGCTTATTGAGGTCACTGAGTACTGAAGTACGGCGTGTACTCAGAGGATGGCACGGGAAATCGGCTAATTCAGCACCAGCACCAACCAGCCAACCGAGCAGCCACCACCGTGCTATCAGCCGTCATATCTCCTGGACCTTGTTCGGATCGCTTCGGTTCCGAAACTTTTCTTTGCTTTTGGTATATACCCAAGACATTGAACGAAAATGATGTCATTGATCCTAGTCGATTCTTGGTTTGAACGCTGTAGGAAGATGTAAATAGAGTAAATAATCGAGAAACTAGGTCATAATCTACTGTGATTTGTCAACACCATCCTTCGCTGCAGCCTCCCCCAATCTTCGCCTCTCCCGTCTCTCACGACCTCTGGTAATCATGGGCTTAGGCTCAAGATCCGCAAAGAGGTACTTGCAAACTCTCTCAATGATCCAACAACCAACCATATCGAGGATCATAGTTACAGTTAGCCGAATTTTGAACTGCAAATAGACGGTTAGATTATGCAGAGATTGGACATACATCGAAACTCACCGAATCGGCCATCTCGACGATCTGGAGCCAGCGATTCAGCTCGGGCATGAAATCCGTGGCTCCAGAAAATGCAACAGTACTTGCACCAACTAGACCCCACCATAATGCGGAATTCTCACGGATACCTTCACGGAACGGTCGGCCCTACAGGGAACATTATAAGTAACGCATAGTCTCGAGGGGAGGAAACACCAATACAAACCTGGAAGTTGATGGCAAACGTCGATACTTGCTGGGAGAGGCCGAGAAGATAAATCGCAGTATTTAACAAGTTAGGTTCGAATTTGGCTTCCAAGTCAATCGGACCTCGCCTATTCCACAAGTTAGCAGAGACACACTTTCAGGAGTGAATCATCAACTTACTCTTCATACAAGCGTGTGAGGTTTGTGATGTACACCAATGACAAGATGTGTAACGCAAATTGCAGGAGGACAGAAAGAAGGACGTAGAAGTTAAAAATGTTACCCAAGGGACGTTCTCGGGAGAGCTTTTCGACCGGCTGTGGTAGAACGATAAGGCAGCTGAAAGATATCACTTAACGAACATTTACAAACCTTTGCACGAGAGATGCATAGAAAACAGACCGACATCAACATGCCATTGACTGTGACTTGGTAATCACCAAACTTGATACCATCCAAATATTGAACACTGAGACTATAGGCTGTGATCAAGCAGTTCAAAGCCAAAATCTTGTACATCTGGATCGTGGCAACGAGCGTACAACGTCCCTGACGAATGATATGCGTGACTGAAAAGTCACGGTCAGCATTCCCTTTGAAATCCTGAAAGGAATGAGCTTACTGGCTGAAACGTGCGACAGCTTTGAGGTGAATGGCGCAGCACAAGAGGCATCTCCAAGTTTGATCTTTGGGACATCATCTTCTCCCTCCATTTCCGCCAGCTTATCGGTTATTGATGCCAGATCAAACTATGGGAAGCGAAGGTCAGTGAGAGTGTAGGTGGTCGCAAAAGAAGACGACTTACCTTCTCTAAGGGATTGCGTTGGCGAGCAGCCTGCTGATCCACAGCAGCTTGTTGTTGAGCTTTGACGGCATCCGGCACAAGATGAGCAATGGCAGGAGGAACGGGAGGAGGTGGTTGATTGAATCGTGCGGAAATTTTGAGCTGACTCTCATACACTTTCTTGATGCGCTCGAGCTTTTGGCGTTCGGCAATCTTCTGCAAGTCCTCCGGTGTTCCATCCAACAAAGCCACGCCAATATGTGCCTGTTTAAGGGCGCCGACATCATTGGTACCATCACCGGCCATGAGCGTGATGTACCCGAGTGTCTTGAGGGTGGTAAGAATGTGTTCCTTCTGCGAAGGCGAAACGCGCGCATAGACCCAAGTATTCTGAACGAGATCATTCCAACTCGGTTTGTTCTCGAATTGCTTCATGGCAGCACCAGTAACACAAATGTCGTATTCATCAAATAGGGAAACATCCAAAGGCTCCTGGGGATCCACAGGGATAATCTTGCTCTCGTCAACGGTGCGCCATACTAGGTCTAAGGTGAAAATGTCACTCGTCAGCGCTAGTTCCAAAGAAGCCAGAGCTTATGTGGTATCCCCACCTCCTTCATGTTTCGGATTCTCTTTCAAATCAAGAATCAGGACGTCCCGATCCACAACCTCAACATCACGCGCGACATGGACAGCAGTAAGGGGGTTGTCGCCTGTAATCATAACGCACTATATTTGTTCAGTTGATGGTGAAATTAACAACATGCAAGGACGTACTCGATGGGAGGAGTCTGCAAGCATCTTGAGAGCGTCCACAGCATCAGCCTTGAGCGGGCAATGGAAGACGAGGAATCCAGCGAACTGCAAGTGGCTCTCGACTTCATCACGGTGCAATTTATTGATCTGAGAGAGGACCCAGTCAATCTGAATCAGTGAGCAAGGACCAGATTAAACATACCCTATCCGTCCTCATAGGCTCCATTTCCTTCATCGCCAAAGCCAAAACGCGGCTTCCTTTCCTCGTAAACCATTTGTATGTGTCATCGTAGTGTTCGGGTACGACGCCCAAGAACTGTTTGATTGTCTCAGGCGCGCCTTTGACTGCAATCAAGGTTTTCCCGTTAGGCAAGGTCGAAACAGTTGACATGCGTTTGAGAGCTGAAGAAAACTGAAAGCGACGGCGAATATGGACCTGAAGTTTCGTTCCCGCAGGATGTGTCGGGACGACGATGTCACCTAAGAGCGGTTAGGCTCCACGATAAAACCAGTCTTATGAAATTGGAGCACACCCTTGTTAAGAGACCATTCGAGTGAGTCTAATGTTGTTTTCTCCATTGGGTCCCCAACAGTCGTTCCATCATCTAACTTCACCAGGGCATGTGCAGCAGCGAGGCACAAAGTCGTCTCCCTCGAAACCTCTTTCACACTGACAAGCTTCCTTTGGTCAGCATCGCTGTTACAATCAAGGATAAGCCCAACTCCAGTAATCATCTCAAAGGTACGCACTTAATGCCAACAACACCTTCTAGGACAAGATTTTCGGCCGTGATGGTACCGGTCTTATCAAAGCAGCAAACATCAACACGACCTGCGAAAGGAATGCGGAAGGGTTCTGTGCAGAATATAGCTAGTTACAAAGGAAAGCTCAGCAACTGACCCGCGACTAGGAATAATCAGAGACTGACCAAACTTGGAGAGTGCAACTAAGGAGGCATTTACAGCCAGGGAGAGTTCCATAGGAAGCTCTGGAGGAACGACACTAGTAACAATGAGGATACAATCCAACAAGAGTTTTGACTTCTTCAAGTCACGCTCAATACCTGGTGAGGGTTAAGCGGCATGTCAAATTAAAGGACGCGATGGCTTACCCTTTGTCCACACATACCAACTTGCGGCAAGTGCAAAGATGAGAAGGAACCCAATGAACAGGAACGACTCGAGGTTGTTGGCGGAAACACGTTCAGTGGAGAATATCATCGTTCTGACAAGTTGACCTTGGGAAGTTCCAAAACCAGTACGAAGAACGACACCAAGGGATCCACCGTCAGGAGTTTTGATGGGCGAAGGTATCTCAGTTGAGGGCATTGCCTGAAGGATCTTGGTTCCGCTGAATAAGACTGCGTTCTTGTGGGTATTGTCAGCATCAAGAGGCTCATTGCTTTCACGAAGTTGGATAGACTCTTTCAAGAGAGGGGTGGACTCTCCGGAAAGCATAGCCTCATTGACGATGACGGTGCCATTGACGAGAAGTACATCAGCAGGAACAGTTGTCTCATTCTGGGAACGTGCTGGAATGTACTGTAAGTATTCAAGCCCTCCCTACGACCAATCACACACTCACCAATTGAAACAACATCTCCGGGCAGCAACTTGTCTGTTTGGATCTCAACCCATTTCGAGTCTCGATAACAGCGAATAGGATATGGGACGACGGACATAGTCCTAAATTCGGTGAGGGTTCGGACGCGCTGGCAAACGTTTGAGTGAATGAAACATTGGAACAAGGAAGAGCGACACACCTGCCAAACAACAGTGCACTCGAACACAACCAGCATGAACAGAGTGAACAGACTGTAGTACCAATATTCATCCAACAACCAAAGCGCAACGCAGAAAACTTGGAAGACGAAGAATGGGGCGGTCGCCTGTTCCGCAAACAGCTCGGAGAATGAGGGAATGGGGATGTTGAACTCGTTTTCACCGTAGAGATTGTACAATGCGGCCAGCCGGGTTTGAGGAAGACCAGTGGGTTTGAGGAAAGTCTCCAGGGGAGGATGGCTGGAGGAAGGATAGGGGAGGCGGCCAAATGTCAGGGGGTTTGTGGAGCTAATGGTATAGGTATCCCGCTGGTAGTTGAAGGTATATGAATTGGGATCGCTGGCATCCTTGCGCTCCAAGGGCACGATATCACCTTGGCCGCGATGAGGCTTGGGTACAATGCGAATGCAATTGGCCTCTTCGAGACTGCGAGCCTGAGGGACAATGAGTGGCTGAATTTAAGAACAGGCAATTATGACAACAGACCTTTCTCGTTGTAATCCATGCCCGTGCACCAGCATTCCAACGCGTACTTAGGAAACTAAGTGCATGCGACACGCCGAGAGTTGTACAGGCCAGGAACGTCCACTCTTCGCTGCCTAGCCAGCCATCATACTTGATGAAATATGCATAGGCGAGAATAGGATAGAGGGAGAGGAATGGAAGAGTGTACAGGTGGGTGTGCCATGGAAGCGCTACGTGCAGACTGGCACGCTCAATTTCTGGCGAAACGACGGAAACGGAAGCCCTAGAAGTGTCGTATGAGCAGAAGGACAGAATGAACGGGCACGATACTCACATTAAGAATTAAGGGCTGCCGGTGCAGCAACAATAGAATACTATTTCTCTAATGGCCAACGAAATACAAAATTGCCAACTGAGTGAGCTGGTCTGCGTCAGTCTCCTGAAAAGTTCCCTGGCAAGCCGACACGACGTGGTCCCAGTCGTACACGTGATTTCACCATTACTGCATGATCTTTCCCACAGCCCCAGATCCAGATCTCACGTTTGCCGTCGGCGATCACCGAGTAATATACACGACCACAAAACAAGGTTCAGCCACACTTAGGCAGCGACGACCACCAAATATCCCCGCATCACCCTCAAGACTACCGACGATGGTAATGCTGTTCGCGTTTCCTGTGAGCATCAGCGGCGCTGACGACGACGGTCCACCTTCCTAGCCCAAGGAAATCCGTGACATCAAGGAATTTATCAAAATCACACAGCGCAAGGATGCCTCCCGTATGTTTGACTAACCACCCACATTGTGACACTGGTCTGACCCGTACCCGAAAAATCCAGAGGCGCGCATCAAGAAGATTCCTTCCAAGGTCACCAATGGCAAGACACGGACAAAGTTCAAGGTCCGCTGCTCGCGGTACCTTTACACCCTCTCAGTAGACGACCCAGAGAAAGCCGAGAAGCTGAAGCAGAGTCTACCACCTGGTGAGTACCATGTTTTTCGTCCAAATCTTAGGCTCTTATCTTGTCCATGTAACTTCAGGCCTCACAGTTGTCGAAGTTGACAAGCCCAAGAAGAAATAAATGGCCTGTGACGCTTTCCCTCCGATTACTTTGTTCCTTCGTCGCGCCGCATTCCTGGGGGTGGAGACGTTTATGCATAGCTGGATATGCTCATGGCACAAAATATGTACGCGTACTTCTCGTGCAACACAATTATGACCGACCCACTGCACTCTCACCCCGCGAGTCTAATTCTACTGAGTTCGTGTGGTACTATTAACCGCTTCTTCGATCACGGAAACGTTCATGTTCGAACCAAAGCAAGTACAATTAATACGATATCCATCCCAACGAGGAAACCAGCTCCTCCAGAGACCGCTTTTTCCAGAATTCCGCGCCGCGAATCCACCCCGCTCCCCGGAGCTGCTGCCACTTCTGCTCTCTCCACGGCCTCAAGGTCATATGCATCATGTTCAGCACCTCCCGTCGACGATGCAAAGACGGTCCTCAGAAAGTGTGACCCATCTAGGCCCCCAATTGGCACGAGGTTGAACAAGAAGAGCGAAAGGTTCATCATCACCATGTACCTGAGATGTATTTATTTATTCATCAAGCGAACAAAAGGAGGCTTGAAAGTGAACTCACTCCCAGAAAACGTTCGCCCACGATGGTAGGCTAACTGGAAGGATAGAAAAGCGCGGGAGCCATTTCCCAACCACGACTGCAAAGAGAGCGATGAGTGGGTATACGTGATCGAAAACTTTAGTTACCTTCGTCCCAGATTTCCCTACGAGGTCCGCTCCAAAGCACCACCTTCTCAAGCTGTTCATTATATTCCTTCACGGTCAACCGCAGCAGTGCCTCCTTCTCTGATGGACGAAGGCAAAGATACCCGTCTCTGCAACCGGCCTCTAATGAACACCTCAGAGTGGTGTTGAGGGACGTGAGGATGGGCACCGGGTCCAAGCATCCAATCTCGTTTGGAATCGTGTCGGCAACAAAACATGACAGCGAAGCAAAGAGATCTTCGTCAGGCAGACAGCATTCCTTTGACGAAGAACCTACAGGTGATGTTTTAGCATGGGCTGTCGTCTCATTTAAGAAACAAGCATACCAAACTCCTTTGCGTCTACGCACCAACCAAGATTCATTTCGTCGTTCTGCGGAGACTGGAGAAATGAACCCCAGGGGTCGGGGTCCACGACAGAGGAAGCCATCGACTGGTCATTGAGCTTGGTAACCACCATACCGGGTGCTAGGTACCCAGCTAAAGGTGAAGTCTGGATCCCACAGCGTGAGTAAAGAATTCAATCCGAATGGAGAGCGCTATGCACGTCTTCAACAGAAACAACAACTCGACCTAGCGAACTAACGTCCTTGTATCCCAAAATCGTGAAGAAGATCCCAGCGCCAATGTAGCCAGAGAAGATCCAGAAACAGCAGAAGATTAGATTGTGGAACGGGCCAGCAGCGATTACACGGGACTTGGCAGAGGGTCCAAGGGCATCGAAGGTGGAGCTTGCGAATGAGATGAAAGCAGAGGGTATACAGACAGTGAGGGATGCTCCCGACGACAGGATGGGTATGCTGTACCTAACTCAGCCATGTTCAGTCTGGTGGTGTGCTAGGAGGCGGTACCTCTTACAGTGCGCCAGCAATCGCATGTCCCAGCTCGTGGACAACCTGACTTAGAAACAAGACGACTAGGATGACTGGAATGTGGTGTAATGGGACAGTGACCCCTGGTAGCTATATTCGATTACTCAGTAGAACAAGATACTGGTAGAAATGAGCAACACCCACAATCGGCGTTATCGGGCTCTCCAGTGTGGGTTCTTCATACGACGAACTCATAGACAAGCTTGCCCTCTTCATCAACTTCCCAGACGTCTCCGACTCTTTCGCAACTTTATGGATAGAAGACGGCATAAGTGTCCACATCGTCCAAATCAAGAGCCCGAATGCTGCCACCATCCCAATCAACCCAGAGATATATCCAAGGGTGTAAAACCTCGTCAACCACACCCGTAGCCATAACACATTCCTTCGCTTCAGCCGATTGAGGAGTTTATCATGCGCTATGTTCCACCGTGAAGTTGCTATTCGAGCCTGGAGAAACCGGATGGTCACATGATAATCGGAAGATGTTCCAGCTTGATGTCGGGGACTGTGTCTATGGGACGGGAGTATTGGTTCGTAGTCCTTTGGTCCTAAAATTCGTTGTAATATGTGGACGATCAACCAGAAGGCGGAGACGCTGCATGCGAAGAAAGCGAAGGACATGAGGTAAGTAGACTGATAGAGCAGCGTGAGAGCGTCGAGTATTTGTGCTAAATTGTTACCCCAATGTCCGGCTCGTTTGCAGACCTCTGGAACTCCTCTATCCCTCAGAAAGAACCACAAACACTCCCACCTTTATCACAGCAACTAGAGCAGGACCTTTTCAATGTTTTTTCCTCCGCATCAACATCCTGCATCATCCACCGCAGTGCGGTCCTCACCCTCCATGCATTTCTTCACGTTCCTCCACTTTCCTCCATCGTGACCGGTCGAAGTAGTCCTTTTCCCGCTCTTTTCTCGTTGAGCTCCATCGAACTCACGAGTCACAATGTGAAATCTAATGACCCCCTTTAATACGAATCTTTGTTTCACCTTAATATAGTAACCAAACGCGACATAATAGATAGCCTTGTTGACAGCTCAGTGACCAAGCGAAGAAAGTCCATGGGGAAGAACGCGAGAGGCCGCAGTAAGCGAAAGAAGGACATGGAATGATGTTCCTTAGTCTGTGTTAGACAGATAGTCGAGTAATGTACTTAACACCAGAGGTAGTAATGGTTTAAGCGTCTTGAACTAAAAGATCAAAACAAACGCACGCCTATGAACACGGATAGGGTACGCTTAGTCTGGTCCTTGCTCATTGACTGAGGTTGATTAGGTCCCCTCCCAGATCAGTCAATTGCACCATGACGAAGTCGAGAGCCACTTGCAGTTTGCGGGATTCCTCGTATTCCACTGCCCGCTCAAGGCTGACGCTGTGGAAGCTCTCAAGATGTTGGCAGACTCCTCCCATCGAGTACGTCCTCACATGTTGCTAATCCCACCCCCAACTGAACAAATATAGCGCGGTATGATTACAGGCGACAACCCCCTTACTGCTGTCCATGTCGCACGCGGTGTCAAGGCTGTGGATCGGGACGTCCTGATTCTCGATCTGAAAGAGAACCCGAAACATGAAGGAGGTAGGAATACCACATAAGCTCTAGCTTCTCGGGAACTAGCACTGACGAATGACATCTTCATCTTAGACCTAGAATGGCGTACCGTTGAT
>JAEUWN010000545.1:6233-37672 GCA_018524465.1 Podaxis pistillaris | reverse complement strand
TTTGCTTGTGCCACGTAGTCTCCCAATAAATGGGTTTGAACTATTTGGCATGAGCGTGAGGTCTCTCAACTGTAAAGCCAGAAGCTTTACACTATTGCAATGAAGCTTTCACTTAACTATTGCCTTCCTGACCATGCACCCCTCTTCTCAGAAGACTGGCCAACACCTGGACCTCTGTTCTACTCCACCAATAGGATGATAATGGAAATCTTATGCATCACCTGGGAGAATGCTCCCTTCACCCATGTCTTTGACCCCAACAGGCTTTATGTACAAACCATCTACAATAACTTTGACTCAGCCTAGGCCCATGGTTGGAAGATGATTCCCTATGCAGGAGAGCCACTCATATTCCTTCACCCCAATATGATGTATCTGCCCAAAGTCATCCTGCATATCATCAAATATGAAGTCACCCATGGACTCTACTTTTGAGAAGTAGAAGTCTATTGCCTTGACCCTAACTCCAACAACCCTCTGGCCACTCCTCCCTGACATATGCAGCTCCCTCCATTATTCTCAGTCAACTCCAATGTCCCTGGCATCAATGAGTCAGAGCCCACACAGCCTGCAGTTGATCCTCTGCCATACCCACCACCCTACATCACTGCAGATGTTTCCTCATCATCCTCATCATCACCACACCATAGCCTGATCTTCCTTCATGAGTCAGACTCTCCCAACTCACCATCTCCAGCAGGGAATTTTACTATTCCCAGCTCAGCCTCCTCCCCCAACTCATACTCTTCTGACTCCTCTGGTGGATGGCTTCACCCCAATATGGACTTGTAAATAACTCTAGTAAACTGTTTCCTTCTTATCTCTACTGCTATAGACTATTTGTCTAGTATCCCTGTACCTTGCCCAAACTCTATCCCAGACTGTTTCCTTATCTAGTTAGTTTCCATTTCTATCATAATCTCTATTTCTGTCTCAGCTCCTATTTCTGTATCTCTCCACTCCATAGTTACACTTCTACTGACTCTTGGACATGCAGCACTACTTCATCATAGTTACCTTCTTAGGACCTTAGAAGTAGAGCTTAAATAGCTGCTTGTGTGCTGGAAGTGCAAGCTTCCTATATTCTTAAATCCAGAATATTGCCTTGCTTTATCTCTGGGTTGACATTAGCTCATGATCAGTGTGGTAATAAACTTTCTATTGGTCATATACTCAACTGATAGAAGTTCGACCTCTGAGTGTGCTTAATTGGACACTTGCCTTGCCACCTACTTATTGTGATCCTTCTCACTAGATCCTAGTGCCTCTGTGAACCATCTAGTGAGATAGCTGCCCCCTAGCAAAGCTTAGGTGACTGGTGATAAGGACCATCCTAACATCAAAGACCTGTAAATGTAGTGATGTATAGGCTGGAAAAGAGTTCATGTGGAATGTTGTGATAAAGGGTTAATTCCCCAATGCTGTTCATTAGAGCAATGCTCTTGCCCAGGAGAGACCAGTATTGGTAGTTGGCTTTATGGAAAAGGCACAGTAGCACAAGATCCAGACATATTTCACAGGAATGGAGTTATGCTGAGTGAGGGTCAAGAAGAGCTGGGAAGCTTTCAAAACACTAATGGTGAAGGCCCACATATCACCTGGAGGGAGACTATCATTTTCAATATGAGTCTCACAGTACAAGAGCCTTTGAGCTTTGTGCTGGAAGCATGAGGGGGCAAGGCAAAGGTTCAAAAGACTGTTGTGGTTGTATCTTGCATGATGGACAACCAAATTGAAGATCTCCTGTGGTATGTTCCTGAGGGTGTCCAACTCTTTGGTGTATAATGACATTGGTGAAAGGGTTCAAATTGGGTTCTCACATTCTGGTTTGGTCAATGCACTGCACATGTGTCAGCATGTGCAGGTGTTGGGCTACATGACAATAAACATGTCAAGGTCTTGACTTTGTGGGTGGGTGGAGACCAATCCCAACTTTCCATGACTGTTTAAGAAAGATAATATTAAAAAATAAGTAATAGTGCCTGCACCATCCCATGCATTAAGGATAACTTAAACTCTTGTGGGTTGGACCCATCACTTGAGGTGATTTGAGACATGGCCACGACACAGGTTACCACACCCCATTGATACCTGTCAGAGTCAATGATCTTACCTTCTACCAGCCAACATTCCCACCAACTTCAAGTTCACTGTTCAGAATGTGAAATATTACATTAGCAATCATTAGCATTGAATGGATTAAGGCTAACATCCAATGTTTCCCCCAAAAGATGCATTCTGCTAAAACCTCAAGCAGATCTCCAGCCTCACTCAATGTGAGGTGAGTGATAAAGTAACAGACACTTAGTCCTGCTATCTCGAAGTTCTTATTCAGCTCCGAAGTGCTTGTGACGAAATCTGCCAACATTGCAGTGGAACAGTGCCCTGATGAATCCCAGTGACACTACTCTTTCTTCCAACCCCTTGCCTGGGTGTACCCTATCATTCGCCAGTGAATTACATACCCAATCACGTTCCACTCCCCTGCCATGTTGCGCTTCGTCACATTCTTCCTGTCTTCTGAGTGTCTGTGCCCAGTAGGTAAAATAACCAAATACGGCGAACTCTTTCTACACCTCTTCTGGTACAAGTCATTGATAGATGGAGGTTGGCGATCGTACCAAGATCAGACAATGCCCTATTGAGACAACTAGACAAACTGTGATACAACTGGGAGTAATCAGACACACAGTCGCATAGGAAGTTGAAATTGCCACGTTCTCGATCAGAAACTGATACTCAACTCAGATTAAATACAACGGGACTATACGGTAACAGTATGATTAGTAAATAGATGGAGATGAGTGGTGCAAGTGGAGATGAGGACGGGAGCCTCACCCTTGTCTTATCTAAAGTGGATTTCATCTGTTGAAAGTTCCAGAATTCATCGAGGTTTTTGCAAATTGTCTATTGGAAATTTTCTTGGGTCATTGGACTAAGATCTTGTGTATGATCACTCCAGGAGAGTGCCTGGAAAATAGTCCCGGAGTTTCATTAACTGCACTGCTACCCTCACTCTGGTTATGTATCCACTGTGGATGGTAGAAGTGAACAGATAACAGTACTAGAGTGCATCAAAACCTCGGCCCCAGTGAATTTAAACTGAATTGAAACTGACTTCCTCCATACTCGCAGTCTCACAGGGGAATGATTATGAATACGCTCAATTTACCAACTAAGTTCAGACATGCTTATTTCACGGTCTTGTAGGAACCCGCAGGGCCACAACTGACTGGACCGAATGGCAAGCCGTCGCCGACATACACAATCTGTACTTAGCGTTCAGGGGGATCAATTCCGGCCACCACAGTCCCAGAGTTGTCACTGCAACTCGAGCAGCGTGAGACATCCAAGACACCCCCTTCGTAACTCATGCGGATGCCAGTCCACATGTGACTTGAGGTGAATCGTTCTTCGTTAAGGCGCCGCCACATACATCACATGTGCTGCAAAGTCCCTTGTGATTACTGATGCTGCACATGACCTGGGTTAACTCAATGGTTGCCGGACCGGGCCTCGAGCTGCCTCGAGGCGTCTATTTTATACGCCGGGGGTTAAAAGTTCCAGGTGCGTCGGCATAACCCTGCCATAACCCTATCAAACTCCAGCAAGCCGAAAAATCTGGTAATTGCAGAAGTCCAACATAAACGAAAAAAAAAAAAATTATAAAGGTACAACGGCAAATCATGGCAACAGCGCACTAAGTCGTATATCTGGGTCCTAAACCCGTTTGAAAGATGAAGGGCGAAAGTCTCATGAGGCTTTCACGTGGTAATCACGCCAAAGACTCCGCAGTCTTTTTGTCAAGGAAAGGACGGCCGCTGTCACTTGGCGTTATTGATTGTTGCTCCGAGTCCCAGGTGCGAGGATTTTCCTTTAACATGAGATTATGTCAAATCATTGTTAATGTGTCTGAGCCGGAGGGTCTACCTGGAGCTCGACATCTCTTTCAGTTATGATATCCACGACCACGGACATAGAGGGTTGCTGGAAATGTTTCGATCAGGAGATGAACATTATTCTATCCTGCTGGGGTACTAACCTTTCTGCGAGTCAGTCGATCGAGGTTGGAACTGTTAGGATCGATTATGACTCCGCTAGTGTTCATAGTCCTGCGTAGTTCTTGTCTCCCATTAAGACTAAGCAGTTCAGATGAGAACGTTAATCGGGGTTGCACAAATTGTGACGGACTTACGCCGACAGGAAGGAATTCGTATACACTAGCACCAATAATCAATATGAAAACCTCAGCATAAGTTGGCATCACACTCACATTTCGCCAAACAACAATACACGCCCACCCAGGTAACTGGATGAATTGTTCAGCACAGAAGTTATAGAAACAGTGACAAGCATATAACATACAATTGTGCGGTGCGACTTGGAACTATGGCAAGGATTCAGCTAGTCCCCTATGTCAACTTTGCACTTTGAGACTTACGCAGATCAGAACAATCACTGCCGTGATACTGGTTAACAACCCAGTACGAAGCGTAAATCCCAGCAATCGATCCACGATTCGCGTCGTACTAGTTCACGGATCAATGGATATTCGTTCGTGAGTCACTCGGCAGAGACAAAAAACTCACTGTTGCAACGCGTCCCTTCGCTTGGTTATGAAGAAGTACATCATCGTCATCGCAACGCTAATGTCAAGTGCTGCTCCAACCGAAAGCAGCATCGTAATCAGCCACGAAGCTGAAGTTGTATACTCCAGCAACGAAGTCGCAGAGATCGCTCGATATGCGAGATAGGCGCTAAACGCGCAGCGAACAATGGAAACAATAATACAAAGGAGCCCGATATATCGGTATGGGTTTGGTAGGAGACGCCATGCGCGAAGGGAGAAGAAGACCTGATTAAGTGTAGAAGATCACCATGCCTGACAGACTGTTAAGCTGGAATATGCTTACTTGGACGATCATGGTGATGATCCCACCTAGAAGCGTTGCAGTTCCCATACCCTCGAAATGACTGTAATCGAGGGGATTCCTGGCGTAGGTGATCGTGGTTCGATAGACTTCGACGCAAATGCCAATCGTGTGGCCTGCCTCAAGGAGCCTGCGTACAGGCTATTAGGACCCCACACGCGTTCCTCGCGATGTAATGGGGTACTCACCACGCTAAGAACACGGTTCCCTTTAACCACCGCTTGTCATTCTGAAATTCGCGAAAGTAAAAGTCGGTTTGAAGGGTAACGACACCGAAGAGAAAAACGGCTATAAGAGTACCGATCTCCAAAGCTCCGAAAGTGCTGTCTAGAGAGACTGCAGGGCTCGCCATTATGCGCGCGGAATATGGAATAATGGTATGCTGAGCACTGGCTAGAGGGTTTAGGTTGAGTGCAGGAGGTATACAGCACGGCAGGCGTCGTCGTCCACGGGTTGAAGTGGGGGGAGCGGAAAGGGAAAGGGAAAGGAAGGAGAGTAAAGGAGGAACCAATGAGTCCGGTTGAATGGGCCAAAAAGAACCGAGGGAGGGATGCTCTCGGTCAGCTATAGATAAGCATGAGTGTTATTAAACTTTGTTCCCCGAATAAGATATAAGACAAACTCACCACCGTTCTTAAATCATCCCTGAACATTGCTTCCAGGGACACCCTCGAGGAAATTTGATCACTGATATTTAATTTCTTCGGCAGAGCTCCGATAAAGTGGTGCAGATAGACCAGAATGGAGATTTTTCACCGGCGGGCAATGGCTTATGTTTTAGGAGACAGCCGCCAGCAGCCACCACAACGTATAGCATCTCATTGTTTTTCCTTCTATGGCGGCGCAATAGGGTCAACATGTGGGTCAGGCAACTAAACAACGGCATTAGTCATCGGTAAAAGCTCAGGTTACACGAGATGATTCACTTGCTTTTCATTGGCATCACCGAAGCCCGTACAGGCACCGTTGTCCTCGTGAGTGTCGCTATCTATTCACCATTCGACTCGTTCTTGTGCACAAAAATTGTATCACCGATCTGACATGTATGTTGACAATCCCGGTCGCCGGAATGGAAGGGAGAGCAACGTGGTGTTCGGAACCTGCCGACACCCGTGATTGTGGACTTGCTTGTCATTGTTAGGATTTGTGGTCTCATGCGCAGCCACTAAACTCTGACTCCAAGACCATTTGGTGCGCCCCACAACTGTTTCCACACTCCGAATTCTATATGTATGTGACGGGGAAATGTCAAGGGCAGCCGGGTGTCTGATGTACCGTTCCAGCAGACTTGGAGGCAAAACCCAAACGTCGATTCAACTCCGGAATGCTGAGTTCAGGTACGGTAAACAAGACATTCAGGCCTCAACGCCAACCAGTACCCAGAGGCTATTAAATAAATCGGCAGCAAGTCCAGCATGTTGGACTATCTTGCCAAGGTCCCCATCCCGTGCTAGGAGGGCAACGAATCTGCTCGGGTTGACAGGTGTTCAAACAGAGGGATGGACGTTGAGGTTTTTGTGGTTGGCCTCCGGTCTGCGGGGCAGCAGTCCCAACACCAGTTGTTTGTGCACCAGAAAGAATGGCGGTGGCGAAGAGAATGAGGATATACTTCATATCTAAAAGTAACGTTAGTCGAGATGCTGAACCTCAAATGACACCGGCTACAACGAACCAGCTTGATTGGCGGAGTTTCTGTTGTTAATTTGTTGATTAGAAATGTTTTCACAAACATGCAGTCCCTGGGGCTTACAGATGTGGTGATTTCGTTGTTGAACGATGTTGTTTCTAAGGAAGGGGTAGGGGCCTTTTATATCCTCATAATGCTAGAGGCGGGCAATTCGGCTTCGAGATGTCGGGAACAAACACTAGCGCTAGTGTGCTTCTAATCTACGATATATCCACCTTTCCATGCTAACCACAGTCCCTTGCATCTTGTATCTTGGGTTAAAGCCGCAATGGATGGACTTGGAAATTGCGTCCGGGAAGCCGAGTGAATTAATACCTCACCCATAGAATCCTAAACTTTTCCAATTCCGTACAGCATGGCGATGGGAAGCCTTAATCGTCCCCGCTTCTGAGCCAATCCGCCTCCACCTAAAATCCCAAGATGCAACCCTGAACAACGTGCTCTTAGGTATAACCACGGACTCCCCAATCACACGCCAGCCGCCACCTAATGACATAGAAGCTGCGGTATTGTTGTCTGACTCGCGGTGCGCCTGAGATAAAGCTCACGACTCAGTATGTCGGAAGGCCTAACGCCGGTAACTAGGTACTGATTCTCTGACGTCTCTTTCATCTTGCTTCACCAATTGATGATGGAAGTGGGATAGAAGCACGAACGCTTCTAAGAAACGGGCATGCCTCCCTCCTCCCCTCCTCCCCTACTTCAACTACCTTCATCCATACATATGACTGAAACCAAAACGCGTAGTCCCTAAGCCACTTGGGGCAAAAATGAAGCGAAATAGCTATGGATGGACACACCCGGAATTGAACCGGGCACCGCCCGCAAGCATTCCAAGATGCTAAGCGGGCGTGATAACCAACTACACCATGTGCCCATAGAAACCCATGTCCCCCCACCAGCCCCGGTGGCGGGGCGGGTGGAGGACTTTGCTGGGCTCCTACACGATCCTAGTTTTCTTGTGGATTAGGAGTGTTATCATCTGTCACCTCGCGGGCGCCCTTATATACACATTCGGGATTAGATGCTCCTCTGAATCAACTCAGGCCTATGATCACATTTCCCAGCTAATGCGCCATTCTGTATATCACCAATTCACTACTGTACACTTTACTAGCCGACGTCTTATAGCTACAACATGAAAATCAGTATTAACGAATGAGATTGAAAACAGGTTGCAAAGAGCAGAGCATCAAACAACAAAATCACGGAACAAAAGTCAAAAGGTAACGTCCAGAACACAAACACGAAAAAAAGGCGAAAAACGAAACAAAAAAACAAAACAAAAATTAAAACAATGTATAGAGGGAAAGTCAACAGGTTCAAGTCGATCCGGCAAAACAACCATGCGCGATGATGATCGGGCACATCGCAGTGATCGTACAGAATCGTACATACCAAGTCCAAGAAGATGCTTGGCACAAGCCGAAGGTTGGAGTACGCACCGACGGATCCCGGGACCGGGCCGTAACTTACCATCCTCTCTCCCACTCTGAGCCAGCTTTCTTCTGGCAACTCTCAAATCTCGGTCAAGTCTGCCAAAAGTCTGCACACACCCTCCTGCCCTCGCTCACTCGCTTATTCACCCACATCCACTCCCGCTTCCACTGCACCAGAAGCAGGGTTACTCGCAGCTAGATGATCCCTGGCATACCTCAACGCCTCATACTTCCTCGGGTACATCTTCTCCCTATGCTCCTTCCTCTCTTCGTTAGGCGCCCACCTCGGCAAATGTTCATCAAACTCGGGATGCGCCTGTACAACCTCCCTCCTCAATCCCTCTGCATAGTCTTCCTCCGACGCGCCCAACACCGCATACGCAAACAACGCGGACGGGTTATCCGTCTCACTACGCCATTTCTCTATCGCCTGGATGCGTTCGGATTCAAAGGTGAGTAGAGCAGAAGGAGGGGAGGGTAGGAGGGGGATGTCCAGTTTCCAAGTGTATGTGAGCCAGAGGGAGGAGATGTCGTTGATTGTGAAGGGCGTGAATGACATTGGTGAACCTATGAACGCCAGGGTTGGATTGTGGGCGTAGAGGATGTGGCGGTGGAGGGAGGGTACGCGCGTGCCTACGGACGGGCACGGATTTTGGTCTACCAACCTCACGAAGGTTGGTTCATCTTCCTCACTTAACGAAGGATCGAGGACGTGGATGAAATCAGGATACGGCTTATAACCCGTTGCGATGTGCACGACATCAATCTCCGTCAGGGTTGTTCCGTCTTTCAGATGGGCGGTTATCTTATCCGATGCGCCATCTCCGGAGGCTGAAGAGCAAAGCTCGTACTGTTCGACAGGGGCAACCATTTGTATCCGATCATCTGGCAGACTCGGGAAACCGGGGAACGCAGGTCGTCGGATCGATTGGTAAACTGGAGTTTTAGCGATCGGCGCGAGATGTGCTGCTATATCGTTTCCCGAATTTGCATTCCCAACGACCAGGGCACTCTGTGGCGATAGGCAAATCGTTCTATGAGTTCTATGTCTCTAGTTTGAATGCGAATGAAAATGTTTAGCGCACCTTGCCTTCGTTGCCCTGTGGACCTCGATACCACTTCGCGTGCACGGCAAGACCTCGTTCCCGCAAAATCTCTAACCCGGGAGTATCAGGCCACACAGGATGATCATACCACCCAACGGCCACAACCACCGCATCCCAAACTTCCTCCACTTCTTCACCCTCCTTTCCCTCATTCCAGTCCCTCACCTTCACCTTCCATCCCTGTCCCTCAGGCAACTCTTCCACGCGCACTACCTCCATATTCAGCTTCATCTTCCCCTGCCGGACATACGGCTCCGCAAACACACGGAGGAATTCATGTGTCTCGTCGAGCGTTGGGAAAGGCTGGTGTGGATCAATACGCGTCGGGAAAGGAAAATGGGAGAAGGAAAGATATTCCGGGAGCACGTTGCCGATGAGCCCAGGATATGACGGGGACGGCCATCGGGGGGTTAACGTTTTTGATGTGTTTTTGCTGCCCTTCGGCGGGTTATCTAGATACCTGCAACGGCGGCGGTTTAAAAAATAAGCAAGCCCATCACGAGAATCGTCTGGATCGGAAGCCCGAGGAATGATGCGTACCATACACCGCCGACGTCATCCCGTCGCTCGTACAAGGTGACGGTATCGAATTTCCCGAATATTGAGAGGTTGCGGTAAGATATGAGGCCTGCTGGCCCCGCGCCGATGACGAGCACTTTTGAGGGAGGAAGTGGCATTGGTTGATCAAGGTAATAAAGATAGTTTGGATTTTTGATGGGTTTTGTGTGATTGACTATACTGGGAAGGGTGCGTCTTTTCGTTGAGCCGCACAACACGTTTACATGCTTAGAGGCCCTCCCGTTCCCTTCGCCCAGATATACGATGGCCGAATGGTTATATACCCTTCGTCTTCCAATATGAAACCGAAGGAAAAAGAATCCGCCCTCTTTACCCTTAGCTTGTTCATCCAATTTTTTTTCGAACCTCCGCTCCTTCGCTCGCTGTCCCTACCTCGAACTACCACAGCGCACCGTGCAGAGTAGTGCACGATGCCTTCTGAACCCGTCGAAGCGGAATTCGTCTCTCCGCCCGTGCTGACTCGAGCACAAGAAGAAGAATACCGACAGCTAGAACGAGAAGGTCCTCTCACACCTTATTCCTCCATGCAAGCGCCCACACCAACTTATGCCGGTACATCGCCTGACCTAACCGAGCTCGAACAAACGCATGCGAAGGATGGGTACCTGATCGTGAGCTTCGACAAGGGAAAGGGCGAAGACCCGAGGGAATGGGATAAAGGACGGAAATGGTAAGCGACTTACTCTTTTCGTGTTCGCTGACATTCTCGTGCTAAGTCTACAATTAGGCTGGTCACGCTAGGAACAGCGTTCCTCTGTCTCTCAGTCGCGTTAGGCAGTTCCATCATCACCGGAGAGTATGTCCCCCTTCCCCCCCACTTCAACTAAAATCAAATACTGATCATTTTATAGTATGCGCGGTCCAGCACGCGACCTCGGCACAACTCAAATCATCGCCAACTTGACCGTAACATGCTTCGTTATCGGTTTCGGTATCGGCCCGTTATTCCTCTCGCCGCTTTCGGAGCTTTATGGGCGTAGGCCGATCTATATCGTCAGCGTGTTCTTGTTTTTCATTTTTACACTTCCGAGTGCGTTGGCAAAGAATCCTGCGACGTTGATTGTGGCGAGGCAGATTGCGGGTATTGCTGCTAGTGCGCCGGTGTGTAATATTGGTGGGAGGTAGGTTGAGGATTGTTGATTGGCAGTGCCTTGGATTTTGGAAACTGACGTGGAGGTTTTTAGTACTTCAGATGTTTGGGCCGTGGAAGAGCGTGGACTTCCTATGGCTGTCTTTTCGGCTACGTTATTGTATGTTTCTCCTTTGTTTCATCCCGCACCTTCCCGGTACTCACCCGTATTCTAGCATCGGACCGTGTCTGGGTCCAATGATAGGCGGGTGGATTGGCGAGCGTGCTGGTTGGCGTTGGATCTGTACGTCGTCTCACCTTATCCAAGTTTCCTTATCTGACACATGAATTCAGACTGGGTTCTATTCATCTTCTGCGGTTTTTGCTTCACCGTCACTTGCATCATCCCTGAAACCCTCGCTCCTGTCATCCTTCGCAAAAAAGCCGAGAGGCTCCGCAAAGAGACCGGGAACGACAAATATCATACTCTGGAGGAGTTGGAGAGGTTGTCCTTCCAGGAGATGTTGAAGATCGCATTGACGAGGCCATTGATTATGCTGTTCACCGAACCTATCGTGCTGTTCATGTCTTTCTGTAAGTCTCTTTCATTTTGATTTTGTGAGACGTGCCCCATACTGATCACATTTCTTGGCTGTAGATCTGAGCTTCGTATATGCATTGTTGTACCTGATGTTCTTTGCGTTTCCGATCGCATTCGATGAAATCAGAGGGTTCGGTGGTGGTCTGACCGGTCTCACCTTCACTAGCGTCATGGTACGCTGGACCCAGCCACTTTTAATCTCACACAAAACTCATGAGTCTCTACAGATTGGCATATTCCTCGCAAGCTTTGTCATGCACAAACAAGAGAAACTCTACGCCAAGGCAACACGTTACGGCCACTACCCAGAAGCCCGTCTCTTCCCGATGATGGCCGGTGCCTTGTACGTCCAACCCTCTCCCCAACTACTAACCAAAACAGTTAACCAACTCTACTTTCAAACCCAGCATCATGCCCATTTCCCTCTTCATTTTCGCCTTCACAGGTGCCTATTCCTGGGTTCACTGGATTGCACCCTGCATCGCCGGCACCGTCTTCGGCCTTTCCATGATCCTCCTCTACGTCTCCGCCAATTCATACATCATCGACTCCTACTCGGATTTCAGTGCCAGCGCTATGGCAGCCAAGACGTTCATGCGTTCTGAGATTGGTGCTGTCGTGCCGTTGTTTGTGAATCCCATGTTTCATAATATGGGATTCCAGTGGGCCGGGTTGTTGTTGGCGTTGATTGGGTGTTTGATTGCGCCGATGCCGTTTGTGTTTTATAAGTGGGGTGAGAGTGTGAGGAAGAGGAGTAGGACGGCGAGTAAGGGTGTGAGGAGGAAGACGCCCCCGAGTTTGGGTGAGAAGGTCGGGGAGTTGTAAGGTGTCGTTCGTTTTGGGTTTGTCGTTGTTCCTTCGTTTCTTTCGCTCGTTTTCTTTTTTCCCCTTTCTTTCCCTCCTTTCCCATAAGTGTGGCTGAATGTACGCGGTACATGCTCGCTGGACCTTGCATGGTTTTTCAATTTTGTATCACGCCCCTGTTTATTAATAGAAATATCCTTTAGACCTTATCTTATCAAATTGCGAAAGAAGCAGGGTCACCATACTTCGGGAATCTTCACGAACTCATCCCGTGAGCACCATATTTGCTTCCTTCAGCGCTATAACACCGTCCTATACAGCTGCGCACCTTGGTTCCTACCTTATCACCATGAATACCAGCTACTCAGCAGACATCGACAGTTCCCCTCCACCTCGTCCACCAGGACGACCTCACTCAAAACCAGGGATCATAAACTGGGTCCCACCCCCTTCCGCATCCGAGTTCAAAGCAGGCCTATACAATCTGTACACCAACAATGAAGGTCTGTGGGTTGTCCACGAGTGGAAAACCGGCAGGCGAGGCGCACGCATCGAGCCATTCTACAAGCGTTGGCCTCCGAGTCGAACTAGCCAGCGTGGGTGTGCCTGGATCGCCGTCGATCGTGGTGGGTTATCACCCGCGCTGCTAGATTCGCCACCGGAGGATACAGAGGCCAAGTTGAAGAAGGATATCCAAGGGTTAAAAGCGGAGTTTAACGATATCGTCAACAAGGCTGAAGGATGTGATGAAGGAGGGAACTCGGAGGTGCAAGTGACGCCTGAGCTGATTGATGAATTGGCGGTTAAGTATGGTGTGTTGAGTGGAAAATGGATGGTCCATACGAAACCTGAGATGGTGGATACGCTGTGGCGAAAGGTCGTGCGTGTTGTGGCGATTGACAGAGGATATGGTGCTGTCAAAGTCTCTGCACGCAAAGTCATCGAGCCCGATGACGCCGATTCTTTGCCTCAGCAACATCTCGATAATTTCGGAAAGGACAGATCCAAGTGGGACGGGGGTGTTCCGATCCCGGAAGAAGGGCATGTTATATGCGCGTATGTGGATGACTATACCAATAAACGTGAGGTGGACGAGTTGAGAAAGGCGCTGAAGGAACGTGCGGGGGTGTTCTGGAATATTGGGTTCAAGCCGGACGCGTACACGCATTTGGGGATATATAAGGGGAATAGGTGGAACTTGAGGCCGAGCAGGTACCACGATGCGGACTCTGGTACCGAAGGTCGTGGGTTTGAGAAGAATTGAAGGGCGGTGAGTGGGAGCGGGTCGAGCAGAGATGGGCTTTTGATTTCCTGCTCCCGCAACCTGAATATGCAACGAGTTCGCTATACTTTAGCTGTATGATATCGTGTTTTTGTGTCTGAATATGTTCACTGGTGCCTGCGATTGAGACCCCCAAGTCTGAAGCACTAACGCACCGCCTGCAAACATACTAAGATGCTAAGTAGGCATGATAACCAACTACATTACGTGCCCACAAATTTATCCAAGTCCCGTCATTTCACGCAGTTGGAACAGGATTGTGGACCTGGATACGAAGGCTACTCGGAACCTGCCAACTGCTCCGGAACCTAACGTTGCCATTCTCTCCCACTAGTTTGTGCCCATATGCGCAATAAATTGTGCTTATGTTATCTATTACTTATCTATAGAAGCCATCAAGTTCATTAATAGAAGCGTCGACAACATCTTATGCTGTGAGTCGATGCTGTGAAACAAGCGCCTCCTGGCCCACTCACCACATTTCGGGAATCTTCACGTGGGCACTAGACAACGACCTTCGACGTTGTAACGCCGCAGGATATCCATCTAGTTGTGTACCTTCCTGCCCACAAAACCCAACTCAATACCCACCACACCATTGTGAATGTCGATGAACACAAAGACCTTCACTCCTCGTCCGCCAGGACTACCCCACCCTCGCTCTGAACCGGCATCCGCATCTGTAAAGTGGGTTCCACCTCCCTCAGAGTCCGAGTTTGAGGCAGGCCTATACGACCTCTACACCGACTCAGAAGGCCTCTGGGTCATCCACGACTGGAAGCCCAAGGAGCCCATCACGCAATTTGAGTCGTTCTACAAACGTTGGCCCCCAAGCCGAACCAGCGCACGCGGGTGTTCATGGATCTCCGTTAGTTGCGGCTTATTGTCTCCTGCATTACGAGCATTGCCCCGGGAAGTTGTACGGGACAAATTAAAGAGAGACGTCGAGGGGTTGAAAGCGGAGTTTAATAGCATTGTCACAGAGGATGAGGAGAGGGAACCCGGAGCAGAAGAGAAGAAATTCAAGGCGACGCCTGAGATGATTGATGCTTTGGCGGTCAAGTATGGTGTGTTGAGTGGGAAGTGGTTGGTATATGCGAAACCGGAGGATGTAGACAGGTTATGGCAAAAAGTCGTGCGTGTTATGGCAGTTGACAGAGGGTATGGCTCTGCCAAAGTGTCCGCACGCAAGATTATCGAACCCAACGATGCCGATCTGCCCCAGCAGCATGTTGACAATTTCAACAAGGACGAATCCGAGTGGGATGGAGGTGTACCAGACACAGGGGAGGGACACGTCATATGCGTATATGTCGATGACTATACGAACAAACGCGAAGTTGACGAGTTGAGGAAAGCGCTACGGTTGCGTGCTGGGGTGTTCTGGAAGATTGGGTTCAAGTCGGATGCGTACACGCACTTGGGGATATATAAGGGAAATAGGTGGGGGTTGAGGCCAAGTAGGTATCACGATACGGATTATGAGACTGGAGGTCGTGGATTCGGGCGGAACTGAGTTCTTCCGTGGGTGAGGGAGAGGGTGAACCAGGATAGGCGTTTGATTTCATACCCCGACCACCTGAAGGCCTGAATATACATGAATACGGCAAATTTTGAATGTACAAACATCAGATTTGGCGTCGGAGCGTGTCTCCCAAACTATGACCGCGAAATAAGACCCAAAGCTGTGGGATTACATCTTGACTCAAAACATAGTCTTTGACAAGTTACGACTAAAGGCCCACGTATTGGAGGAAGGGGATATTTCGCGCGTGAGATTGGTCAGGTCCGGGAAGAACAAGCACTGAGCAAGGCAGTGAGGTGTGAAGAGTTCATTACGCGATCCCCTTAATGCATCCAGAAATTTCGGTGAGAACCTCAGCACTTGGCACCGTGCCCTAAGCGACGCCAATGAATGAACGACCCAATCTTAGTGTTGTTCTTGGTGTTGCTGGAGCCAACCTACAGTGGAGTCGCCCAAAGCCAGCGATGCAGGCGTCCAGTGGGAATGGTGAAAGACCGCTCTATGTCAGTGGTGCTTCTGAAGCGGGCACTGAGTATATTCCGCATGCGTGTTCTTAGCTCTGGATATTGCGCAATATGAGCAGATTGCTACGCTTAAGCATCTTCAACGCCTAATATCTTCAATTCAAATTTCAGACAGAACAAATCAACAATATACATTCCACTTCGAGTCGACAGTCACTTTTTTTGGGTTTACATACAACGCACATACAGAGCACAAGATATCAAACGCCCGGAACATTCGTTTCGTTACTTCAAGCTGGCATTGGTCGTTGGGGCCACCAGGCTTCCTAGTTGTACTTGTAGTCCTTGCCATGATCCTTGTCGTCCTTGCAGCAGGTGAAGCACTTGCGGTAGTCGCCGTATTGGACAAGGCTCCATTTGTCAGGGCACTTGTACTTGCGGGGGCGACAGACGCGTTGGCATTGGCGATGATCAGGGAAGCCCTTCGGGATGTCGTCGGCAACTACGCCTTGGGCGAACAACAAGAGGCAGGTGGTGACGATAGCGAGGATCGGCTTCATTTCTAAGTAAGATTTAAGTTTGATGGTACTATCAACCACTCAGGCAGCGGCAAACCTGATACTTAGGGTATGCCTACATGGAGAGGGATTTGTGAGTACTCAAGATAGCTGTGATGAGATTAGAACTCACAAAGGTCAACTGTGGGTAGGAGCGATTGCTGGAGAAAAGGCGAAGGATTCGAAGGCCTTTTATCCGTTTCTTACTGGCCAGGCATAGAAATAACACAAGTTCGGTGTGTTCTCTAACTCCGCTGTCTTGTTGTGACAGGATGGACTTTAGGCTGCGCGGTTGCAGTTTGACATACGCCAGAAATGCATACATAGCGCTGTGAGTGCTGAAGGTACCGGGACAGTCGACGCGCTCAAGGTATTAAGACGTTCGACGTGCTGGAGATCAAGCGCATATGACTCGCAGTCCCCATGTAGGTCTGAAACGTTTCATTTTCTTCGAAGATTGAACGGGAGTCATGATCCTTTTGCGTTCTGTAACGGTGTTGTGCATCCTGGACGGCTACATTCTTTCTGTTTCCCGGATGTCCTCATCAAGGGGCCTCTGGACCTGAAGGTACGGGGCTCCTTGCTTCTTGTGCTTCTAGCGCGAAATGAACGGATGCCTTGTTATTTTTGTCGCGGAATGTTCCCCCCGCCACCTCAAGGATGAGCTCCAGGGTGCAATCGCTGCAGAAGAGCTCGTTAACACCCTCAACCACATTGGGCTATAACCAAAGCTGAAGGATAGGGGGATTATTCTCAGGAATGCTCGTGCACGCGATCTCAAATATGGTCGCCATAAATGGTTCTGTAAACTCCGTACCTTCACAGTGAAATGTGCGCCTCTCCTCACGCATCCCTGCCAAGGCAATACAACGAGGTTCCAAATCAAACAGACTAGGCCATGAGGCAGGGATCCTAGCTGTCGGTATCATACTGGGAGTTCCAGAAGTGTGACAAAGTTGATGGCGAGGTGGACTTCGTGTCCCGGAACATCTCAAGCACTTTGACAATTCTGGAAGTTCGGTAAGCATAGATGAATCCGTGTGTGTTGGATGAATGGTCATCATTTGTAACAGTTCCCAGTAACAACTCACAGAGATAGATGGCTTTGATTTAGGTATAGAACAAATCAACAATATACATTTCACTCCGAGTCGACAGTCACTTTTTTTGGGTTTACATACAACGCACATACAGAGCACAAGATATCAAACGCCCGGAACCTTCGTTTCGTTACTTCAAGCTGGCATTGGTCGTTTGGGTCACCAGTCGTCCTAGTTGTACCTGTGGTCCTTGCCGTCCTTGCCATGATCCTTGCCGTCCTTGCCATGATCCTTGTCGTCCTTGCCATGATCTTTGTCGTCCTTGCAGCAGGTGAAGCACTTGCGGTAGCCGCCGTATTGGACAAGGCTCCATTTGTCAGGGCACTTGTACTTGTTGGGCCTGCAGACGCGTTGGCAATGACGATGATCAGGGAAGCCCTTCGGGATGTCGTCGGCAACTACGCCCTGGGCCATCAACAAGATGAGGGTGGTGGCGATGGCGAGGATCGACTTCATTTCTAGGTAAGATTTGAATGAGTTTAATCACACTATCAAACCACCTAGATGGTGGCAAACCTGATGCTTAGGATGTGCCTACACAGAGAGGGAGTTTTTGAGTCCTCTGTCTAGCTGTGATGAGATGAAACAACTTACAAAGGTCAATTGTGTGTAGGAGCGATTGCTGAAGGAAAGGCGAAAGATTCGAGGGCCTTTTATCCCTTTCTTGCTGGCCAGACATCGCAATAACACGAGTTCGGTACGTTCTCTAAGTCCGCGGCCTCGTTGCGACAGGATGGACTTTAGGCTGTGGTTGCAGTTTGACATACATCAGAAATACATACACCGCGCTGCGAGCGCCGAAGGTATTAAAATATTCGACATCCTGGAGATTAAGCGCAAATCTGACTCGCAGTCTCCACGCAGATCTGAAACGTTCACTTTTTCGAAGATTGAATGGGAATTATGATCCTTTTCTGTTCTGTAACAGTGTTGGGCACTCTGGATGCTTACACTCTTTCTGTTCTTCGGTTGTCCTCATCAAGGCATCTGTGGACCTGGAGGTACGAGACTCCTGGCTTCTTGTGCTTCTAGCGCAGAATGAACAGATGCCTAGTTATTTGTGTTGCGGTATTTTTTCTACTGCCATCTCACGGATGAACTTCATCGCATTCTTCACCAGAGTAACTCGTTTAACACCCTTATCCACATTGGGTTATATCCACAGCTGAAAATAGGGGATTATTCTCAGAAATGTTCGTACACGCAATTTCAAACATGGTCACCATATTGAATGGTCTTGTAAACTTCGGTACCGTCATAATGAAATGTGCGCCTCTCATGCATCCTTGCCAAGGCAATACAACAAAATCCCAAATCAAATAAATTAGGCCGTGAGGCAAAGATTCTAACTGTCAATATCACACCGAGAAGTCCAGAAGTCTGGCAACAAAGGTGATTGTGATGCGGACTTATGTCTGGACCATCTCGAGCCACTTGGACAATCCTGGGAGTTCAGTAAGTGTGAAGGAATCCACATGTATGGGATGAATGACCATCATTTGCAACAGTTCCGAGTAACATCTCAGAGGCGGACTGCTTTGATTTAGGGATTGAGCGGCATTCGTCACTGCAAGCCCATCAACAAGTCAAGTTCCCCTTGCAAGCCTTGACTCTCAGTCTTGGTTACCTTTTGGTGATTTTAAATATTTGTAGTAACGAGTTTGACGCATCGTTGACGTAACTACCCCTTTGTCTCCTTTTCTCCCTTTGGGAGTTTGTCAAGGAAATGAGGGGATCAGAAGACGAAGTCCTAAGCCACTGATGCGCCGCCTAGGACAGTTCATATTTCCTCGGAGCTCTTGTGGCGAGGAACAAGGATTGAACACCATGCTCCTAGACTGTGATATTTTCATTGTTGGCTGAAAAGATATCTGTGACTTTTGCGTGGGTTCAAAGAAGCTGGGGAAACCACTAGCGAAAGTGGAAAGCATTCATAAATATCAAAATGTAATATCAAAATCACAAGGCGGAAGCTCAGAAAACATTGAACATGGTCTAGTCCAGTTACTCGCCTACAAGTTGCCACAAGGCTACACAGAAACACTGTCCCTCCAGAGCTGGTTGGTGCTCGGCGATTTATTCACTGAGGTAATCTCGCATGTGTGTTCTGAGTTCTGGATGTTGCATAACATGGGTGGATTGCTATGCTCCAGGTTCTCCAATACCTATCAAAGCTACATGATTTGCCACACTCGCGTACCACTGTCGTCGAGTGCTCGGAGTGTTGAGTGGGTGAAGGGGAGAGTAGTGGAATAAGGGCAAAACGTCGGGGCTAGTGGGGTGTGGAGAGTGAGCCATGTATTCGGTAACCGGCTCGCTCCTCCCAAGCTGTCAATGCACGTTCGACGCCCTGCCTGCCAGTCTGTCACCGCACCACTCTCCGCTCCCTACTAGCTACTCAGTTTCGGACACTTAAGATAGTATTTTCGTAACAAACGACATTCGGTACCCTCAGATTCCACAGACATAGGTCTCAACATTAATCTCTTGCCCCCCCGAGCTATATGCGTTGTACCTAGATATGGACACATGTATATACTTAGAAACTCAGCCCTTCCACTCACCATCGTAGGATACCCCAGCTAATTCTGACCCGTCTTTCTCTAAGTTTTGGTTCTCCTTCTCGAGGCTCGAATAACAACGTCATTAATTCTCCGGTCTCTGCTATTATCATACTCGCTTACATACTACCCTCTGTGCTATCTCGACGTTACACTCCCGTTCTCTATACTGCATTTTGACGCAGTCTCCCCTTTGGGTGGTTTGAGGTCCTGTGACTGACGGAAGCAGTGACATCACCCTTTTTTCGTTGAACCGCCCCCATCACCACTTCAGGGGTGAGGGTGATGGATGGCGCTTATACTCAGAGCGCCCGATCTCCACAATAAGCAACTATACTATGTGCCCATCTGAGCTCTGGATAACGCATATCATGAGTAGATCGCTATACTCCAGCTTCTTCTGCGACTAACATCGTTACTTCAGGCGAAACAAAAGTCAACAATATACATTTCACTTCAAGCCGACAGTCACTTTTTTGGGTTTACATACGACGTACATACGAAGCACAAGATACCAAACACTCGGAATATTGGTTCCGTTACTTGAAGCTAGGATTGGTCGTCCTAGTACCTGTAGTCTTTGCCATGATCCTTGTCGCCCTTGCCATGATCCTTGTCGTCCTTGCAGCAAGTCCAACACTTGCCATAGTGGACGGGGCTCCATTTGTCAGGGCACTTGAACTTGTGGGAGCGACAGATGCGTTGACAATGACGATCCTTCGGGAAGTCGTCGGCAACTACGCCCTGGGCCATCAACAAGATGAGGGTGGTGGCGATGGCGAGGATCGACTTCATTTCTAGGTAAGATTTGAATGAGTTTAATCACACTATCAAACCACCTAGATGGTGGCAAACCTGATGCTTAGGATGTGCCTACACAGAGAGGGAGTTTTTGAGTCCTCTGTCTAGCTGTGATGAGATGAAACAACTTACAAAGGTCAATTGTGTGTAGGAGCGATTGCTGAAGGAAAGGCGAAAGATTCGAGGGCCTTTTATCCCTTTCTTGCTGGCCAGACATAGCAATAACACGAGTTAGGTACCTTCTCTAACTTCGCTGTCTCATTGTGACAGGATGTAGGATGGACTTTAGGCTGCGATTGCAGCTTGGCATCCACCAGAAATACATACACAGCGCTGTGAGCGCTGAAGGTACTCGGAAAGTCAACGCACTGGAGATTAGGAGCATACGTCACTCGCAGTCCCCATGCAGATCTCGGAAATGTTCGACTTTCTTCGAAGGTTGAACGGGACTTGTGATCCTTTTTCGTTCTGTAACGGTGTTGTGCACTCTGGATGCTTACATTCTTTCCTGTCCTAGGCTGTCCTCGTCAAGGTACCTCTGGATATGGAGGCACGAGACTCCCTGCTCCTTGCGCTTCTAGCGCAGAATGAACAATTGCCTAGTTGTTTTTGTCACGGTAATTTTCCCCCGCCACCTCGAGGGTTCCCTCGGTGGTGCGTTCGCTGCTGGAGTAACCCATTTCGTACCCTCATCCCCACTGGACTATATCCACAGTTGAAGGATAGGGGATTGTTCCCAGAAATGCTGTTCACGCAATCCCACAATCGTCGCCATAAGCGGTCTTGTAAACCCCGGTACGTCACAACGAAATGTGGACTTCTCTTCACTCATCTCTGCCAAAGCTACACATAAGAACCCCATCAAACAGACTACGCCATGAGGCATTGGATCCTGGCTGTCGGTATCATACTGTGAATTCCAGAAGTCTCGCACCAGTGGTGATGGTGGGGGTGTACTTCGTGCCCTGGAACATTTGGAGTTACTTTGACAGTCATGATCAGTGAGTGTGGGTGAATCCAAATGTATTGCGTGAATAATGAGCATTTAGAAGGACACCAAGGAACAACTTACGGAGGTAGACGGCTTTGGTTTAGGTATTGAGGGGCATCCGTGGCCGCGAGCCCATCAGCAACTCGAGTTTCCCTTGCGAGCGTTGACTATCCGTCTCGGTTCCCTTTTGGTGAATTTTTAGTTTCTGTAGTGACGAGTTTGAGGTATCGTTGACGTCACCACGCCCTTACCTCCTTCCCCTCTTAGGGAGTTTGCCAAAGGAAATGAGGACGTCAGAAGAGGAAATCCTAAACTACTGATGCGCCGCCCTAGTAGGACAGTTCATATTTCCTCGAAGCTCTTGTGGCGAGGAACGGGGATTGAATATCATGGTTCTAGACTGTGGTATTTTTCATTTGGTGGCTGAAAAGACATCTATGGCTTTTGCGTGGGTCCAAAGCAGCTGGGGAAAGCACCAGTGAAGGTAGAAAGTGTCTATAAATATCAAAAGTAATATCAAAATCGCAAGGTGGAAGCTCACAAGAAATTGAATATGGCCTAGCTCAGTTACTCGCCTACAGGTTGTCACGTGGCTACATCGAAGCACTATTCCCGCCCAGACTTGGTTAGTGCTGGATGATGTATTCAATCTCAGAACTTGTACAAATATCCCGCGATTTTCGCTCAAGATTAGAATATTCGCGTCCAAATTCAGACATGCTTGACCTATGCCCCTCCAGTTCCGTCTCTCACTAGAGCGCCGCTTCCCAGGATGTTCACAACAAGCTCGACATATAGGGGTTAGCAAATGTTGTACGTTAACGTCATGGGTGGATCCGAGGAATGTTGGAGGTAGATCAGTAATCAAGAATGATTCAGGTGAAAATACGGTGGCATCGCAAATCACTGTCACAATCCTTGACAGACAGTGCCTCAAATAGGCGTCGATCAAAAGTCTAAAGTTAGATAGGTTTTCGCCTCAAGTTTTCTCCGAGTCGCAGTCAGGAGCCACATAACCTGATTTACTGGGGCCCAAAGGGGAGTGGTGGAGACTGTCACAGTCGGATCGAATCCTCGCATTCAATATAGTACACTGCATACAAGCCCATTCTGTTTCTCCTGCTGACTCTCTTGCTCCGCCAAGTGCCAACGGCAGGTTCACATCACTAAATGCCGTAGCCATAGGTGGGGTAAGTCTTGGGACCTTGGCAACGGGTCCAGCAATTCCCGCTTTGGTATGTGCTCCATCATTCAGAACAATTGGGTTTATCAGCGGAACGTATCTTGAGGCAGATGCGCGCTGGAAGCCCGCCACCCTCAGCCCTTGGCACAGAATTGACAACAGGAGCTTGTGCGACAAGCATAGCAGAGATGAAAAGCGGAGATAGACTTCATGACATCTATGGGGGACGTGAGCATTCTAGTGACCACGGCTCGGGAGCCTGATAGGCCTGGGATTGTTTGGAGATTTCTTGGGTAGATAATGATAGAGAGTGCTAAAAGTGTAAGGAGGGGCGGTGCTTACGAGGAGGTTTGTTGGTGTTGGTACTGAAGACAGCGGTTGATATTCAAACGGCTTCTATTCCGCATCCGTCGAAACCTCTTGGTAGGGAATGATGTGTGAATGAGTGAGGACTTGATTCGAATCTGCTAAAAGCCAGAGCCACTGGTGCTTCACGGTGCTGAACTGGAAAGTATACACCCTGCTGAATGTGTTATGGCACGTCTTCCATTCTTGCGACCAACGGCCCTACTGCCGGGCTCGATGCGATAGCAATGGCATATGCAGACATAAGGCGGTGGCACAGGAATGTGATGTGAGGGCTCACGGCAGGCAGTTTAATGTTCACTCGACACGTTACGCACAATCTGTCGTACTTACTAGAGTACTATCTGGTAGAGCTGAATAATACACGCTCGAGCCTTGCGCTAAGATTATACTAACGATCCAGCTTCGTCCCGGTGGCACTCTGAGAACCTGAGAAGGTACGGAGAGGTTGGACTAAGGGGTTCGCGTCAGCGCCTGGACCACAGAATGAGGAGCCGCTGGGCGGGCTAGAACTCACTCAGTGGTTTTGTAGACCTCAGCACTCACAGGACTGCGTCCACCAACGAATGTATGTAGACAGTTGGAAATCAATATATTGGGAATCAAATACGAAAACAATAAAGGTGGGAGGGAGGGACGAAGAGAAAGCAAATGCGTGAGTAGCTAGCGTTGTAGCGCTTGTTGGGGACCAAAACGAAGGGAAGCCGCCGTGCCACCCTCGCTTTGCTGGATGCTGAGTGCCGGCAACTTCCGTTTGATGGCACCCGGCTGAAGCCTGAGGGCTCAAGGATCTTAAATGACCAGACAAGTAAGCCGGGCTTGTTGTACCTCCTATCTCTATTACGATGACAGATTAAATGATTGCATCGCCGGACCCCTGTCATGCTAGGTGCTAAGCGGGCGTGATAACCGATTATACCACATGCCCATGAACTTATTTGAGTACTATTATTTCTGAGGGAGGGGGACAAAATGGTGAGCTTGGACAACGGCTTGCTCGGCGCTTTGGCAGTTGCCACAAGACGTTCAAGGACGCGAATCTGCTTCCACTGCTGTCATACTCTTAGCCCAAGCACATCTACTAGGAACAATTATGCAAGTACGATAGGAATTGGCGCTGGGGTAAATGCGAGTAGGAAAGGAAACATATTGTTGTCTGCAGAAGGTGTCTGGACAATATACGCCGAAACTGAATGAAAGATACTCGGTTCTCCTGTACTCCTGTTTAAATCACAGCGATTCACAAAATAAGTAATGGTAGAGGCATCGACCCGCAATACTTTTAATTGTACAACCAACTTCTTGGAGACACGGGAAGTCGTGGGCCGGCAGGCACCCCCAAAAAATCAACTGGAAGCAAGTTAATGCATGGCGTACTTGGGATCTAATCAGGTATGTACCGCTCTCGGTTATTATTTTGAGTGTCCAAACGGTAAACGGCAACCGTCTTCCAATTAATAGGTTACCATACTGTGTTCAAGCTGCTAAAGTGCGATACTATCACTATAATAACTAGCATTTATAATGGCAATATATTGATAACCCTTCCCTCCCCAAGCCACAACACCACGTGTCGTGCAAGATACTCGCAGCGGGCACTGCTGGGACAACTCAACATAGGGATTATTTCGCGGATCGCCGTGACACGACAAACTAGCACACCATACATCATTCATTGCTCCTCGAGTACTTCTAATACAGCAAGTAGTACGAACTTTCTATCTGCGAGTCTACCACCGGATAGCTATCAGAGTCCTTTCAACGTCTTTACAAGTACAGATAATTGAGCAGTTCACGCATCAGAAAAAATAACCCCTCCTGTAGCCTCGTGGCGAATTGCCTCCGACTTCTCCTTCCCACCAAATGCCACAACATCATGATCATGATCATGCCCATTGTCAAAGAAATCGTCGTCTTTATCATCGCAGCAGCAAGACCAGCACGATCCCTTCTGGAAGGGGAAGAACTTCCTCCCATTGAACCTGTCGCGGAAGATTCCACTCAGGCTGGAATGGTCGTCGCAGTTGAGGAGGCTATTATCTCCGATGCAGTCGCCAAAACAAAACTTGTCCTTCCCAAAGTCAAATTTGTCGAGGTCGTGGTCGTGGTGGTCGTGGTGGCCGTAGTCGTAGTCCGGGCCGTAACCTGCGACGGGTTTGGCGATTGCAATGGGGAGGTTGACTTGGATCAGGAAGAGAACCGACACAAGTGCGAGAACGGATTTCATTGCTGCAGAGGTTTGTTTCTAAATTATCAAATTCATGGTTTCTTGGGAGACAAGGAACAAACATTACGGACTTTAGGACCGACGTTTGAGTGAGATCTGTATGCATGGGTCAGGATAACTGGATGAGAGGTTCGAGGGAGGATTTGGCATATACCTGTGCTGAATGCTGAACGCTTGGGAACGACGGCTCTGGGGTGAAGTACCGGTACTTGGCCCTGTTTTATATGATTTCCAGGGCACCCCAGACGTACATGATGAACGCAGAGGGCAGTTCGCCACTCCACAGAGAATTCTCCGATAACGTCCCTAAGAGTTTGAAGGCGCTTCTGGGCTGGAACGCTAGCTCTGGAATTTGTGCGCAGGGCAAATTTTGTGGTGTAGGCGAGAAGACTATTGAGTAAAAGTGGTGTCGGCAAATGCGAATGGCCGGATAGTGGTCGCAGTCGGCAAAGCCGTGGATAGACATTTGTCCGAAAGAATGCTGCGCTAGTTGTCAACAATATTTGAGTATGTTAACAATTCTGCGGTGGCTGAGCCTGCGTTGGGGCAGTCTCTTGGGTGGTTCCAGTCAACTTTACCATTATTTTGTTAATGCTAGGTGAACCACATGTTATTTGTCACGTATTTGCACGGAGCGAGGTACAGTAGTTATTTAAGAAAGAGCTCTAAGCCAAATCCAGAGGAACGACGTGTGGTACCAGCAGGGAACTCCGGGGTTTATCTGCAAAAATAGCCGTCAGGTCTGTAATTTATGACACAAGGAGGCATAGGTTAAACAACATGTTTTGTTCCATTAGAGGTATACTCTCATGCCTTCCCTCAATCATGACGAAACCTCATGGTGAGGAAGAGTTACATTGGACCAGTGTTGTGCCGGTTAGAACTGCTGTCGGCTGCGACAGCAGTCACGACAGCGGTTAAAAGCTGACTTTTGATGGCAGCCTGACCAATAGCTTTCTCACGCAGTGTAATCAGTGTACGTCCGAGACACCAGTATATCGCACCAGGCCCCCTGCTAATCCCTATGGAGCCTGCATCCAGAATCGGACAAATTTTGGTGGATTCCGGCCGTCAGGCCAGGGGCGAAAACGGACATATGGGGCCCAGATTTCCTGAAATCTGGCGGGGTTAGATCCCCTGTGGACGGACAGGCTGTGATAAAGGAAAATAGGCTGGATCCCGGCAGGGCAAATAGTCCACAGGTTAAGTGCCCTTGTTGCAATGGGCACTCCTGTGTTCAGTCCTTCGGGTTGTCATTTTTTTTTACATTATTTCAGATATAATTGAACAAACAAAGAAAACATATCTGGTAGGATAGAGGATATTCAAATGTCCCTAGCCACTCGTTTTTGTACTCCTATTCACTTCTATCTATCCAAATCTCCCAAATGGAATGCATAAATCTCGACAACGACCCCACTGCTACATTTAAACCCGCTCGAATGGATTGGCACTGGAAAAAATACAGCGCCCACCTCCCCAGCTATGTCCGTAATACCCTTAATGCTCTGAACAGGATATCAAAGTTTTTCGTTCTCTATCAGCCAATGTTGTCAGAATTGAGTCGGCAGTTGGGAAAATGTCACGGCTGGAGGCATGCGAGAATTAGATCATCATTCTTGTACAAATGCACATTTACCTGGATTCACATTGCTGTGTTCTATGCTAGATGAATTTTTAGCAATTTTTAGCGTTTTCTCATTTTTGAAGGCCAGATCCACTAAAAATCGGACAAATTTCGCAAAGCCTGGCCCATGCCAGGTGTAAAAACGGACACTGACAGCAGTTTTCAGACTGACAAAAATTGCCCAAAAGGGAGAATTCGGGATGTAGGCTCCATAGGGATTAGCAGGGGGCCTATCGCACCACACGCCATAATGCATTTCACTTGAAACAATTTGTTATTGTAAGGATAGAGAAAATGCATCCGGGTATCGCCCTAATGTCTCACGAAACAAGGATAACTCTAGTGTATATCTGCAGTTAGTATCTTTGTGGCACTCTAGATTAAATCTTACATTTTATATCTACTAAGTTCAGACGAATGGGCGACATTGTACACTATGCTTGTCGAAGCCTCTTTTGTGTGCGTAGCACGGCTGCAGGTTTGGACGGTGCTCAGTCAGTGAAGATGAGACGTCATTCTCACGCATCGTCTAATCAGTCTTTGGGTCATCGCCAAGTCATCGTCGAGAAATTGTAAGACCCTCCCTGTACCGTGTGAAAGCTGCCAGCAGGCAGCAGTTGTCAGCAGTCAGCAGTTGTCAGCAGTTTTGGTCACTGGCTAACCGCAACTGCTGTCACAGCCGCGTGATGGCGGACCGTACTGTCCCACGGTCAGCAATGGAATTTTGATTCTGAAGGCAGTTGTTGTGATTTGATTCCATGGACTCGCTCTTCGCAAAGGCAGATGCGATAAAACCGGTCGCAAAACGGCGTAAAACTTCTCACAAACCTTCCAAAGATACCCCTAATGCGCACGGAAACTCGGGAAAAAAGAAAGCAGAACACGACTACACAGCACGATCCGTAGCGAAACGCACTTCGGCGCCAAAATCCCTCCTCCCTACACCCAATGAACCCTCTATCGACAACCTACCAAAATACTCGCATATTGCGAATAAAAAATTACGAGGCGAACTGCAACGCCAAACCGCACATAATGCCAGAGTCAAGGCGCTCGTAGACGAGAGTGCTGGTATGTTGCTCGTGGAGGATGCCGGGAAGATCGAGGTCGAGGGTGAGATGGAGCGAACATGGAGGGTGGGTCAGAATGAGATTGTGCAGGCTGCTGGCCAAGAGGCCGCGAAGGGCCGAAAGGAGTTGAGATTGGATGGGGGACCGTACAGGGTGAGGCATACACGAAACGGTCGGTGCGTGATGACGGGTTTTCTTTTGGGGAAGGTGAACTAACGAGTCTTGTATGAATAGGCACTTGGCGATTGCGGGCCGTCATGGTCATGTCGCTGCATTTGACTGGCAAACCGGTACACTACATACCGAGCTGCAGCTACAAGAAACATGTCGCGATATTACGTTCCTTCAGGATCATACCTTTTTTGCCGTTGCGCAGAAAAAGTATGTGTATATCTATGACCGCGATGGTGTAGAATTGCACTGTCTTAAGGCGCATATTGAACCCACGAGACTCGAGTTCCTACCGTACCATTGGCTCCTGGCATCTGTCGTGCGTTTCTCCCTCCATCCCCCGAACAGAACGAAAAGTTTAATCGGATATTAGGGCAACGCAGGATACCTAAAGTATCAAGATACATCCACGGGCCAACTACTCTGTGAACATCGGACAAAACTTGGCGCATGCAACACCATGACGCAAAACCTACATAACGCAGTCATCCACCTCGGCCACCAAAACGGCTGCGTCACTCTATGGACACCTAACCTCCCGCACCCAGCTATCCGGCTCCTCGCACATCTGGGCCCGGTATCGAGTGTGAGTGTCGATCCAAGCTCCGGGGGCCGATATATGGCTACTGCAGGCAAGGACGGTACGGTTAAGGTATGGGATTGTCGGAACTGGAAGGGCGCAGTGAGGGAATGGAGTGTGAGAGGAAGTGGAAGTGAGACTGAGGTGGAATGGAGTCAGAGAGGGTATTTGGGTGTAGCGAGCGGTGGAAGTATCAATGTGCGTCTGCTCCCTGCTTCGTTTTGTCTCTTGTTCATCTGCTTTCTACTAGGTTTATGCACCTCCATCGATACATCAGCCTTTCCATAACCACGTTCAACCCCCACTATACCTCACACATCCCATCCCAAATCGACCGCTCACGTCTCTTCGCTTCATACCCTTCCAAGATGTTCTTACAATAGGACACAACGCAGGGATTTCCAGTATCATTGTTCCCGGGTCCGCTGAGCCCAACTTTGACTCGTCCGAAGCCGATCCATTCGAGAGCCGGAAAGCGAGAAGGGAGAGAGAGGTCAAGAGTTTGCTTGACAAAGTACGTTATAACCAACAAACAATCATCCGTAGAGCATTAACACTGCATCTTGTCTAGATTCAACCCGACCTTATCACCCTTGATCCCGAATTCGTCGGCACTCTTGCTGAACCATCAAAACTCGTCACATCAGACGGAAAACCAGCAACAGAAACGCCGTATGCTCGTCTACCCCGTTTCGATAGGTTACGTGTGTCTGGAAAGGTGGACACGACAGAAGAACCAGACTCTGAAGACGAGCCTGGTCATGGTAATGATGGCGAAGGTATAGACGAGGAGAAGAGACAAAAATTGCGCGAGGAGAGGGAGAAGAAACGGATGAGAGGGAAGAACAAGAGTATGAAGAGATATTTGAGGAAGCAAAGAAAGAATGTTATTGATCCTACGACTGTGCGTTCTCCGCCATCTTCGCACTTAAGCTGCACACTAATAATCACCTCAGGTCGCGATAAGAGCCAAATTAGAGAAGGTGAAAGAGGAGAAGAGAAAGGAGGTGTTGGCGAAGAAGGGAATCGTGGAGAAAAAGAAACCATCGGCTTTGGATCGGTTCAAGCGGAAAACATAAGATATCATGTGCATGACTGGTTTTTCGTTAGCTGTGATACACCGGGGCTCGTTCACGATCGTTGGAATTCGCGCATTTATGTTGATGCCTGGTTTCTTTCTGGTGCTTACGTTTTTACCTATGCCCGCCGCCCACCAACGAATGATATAAAGTTACGCCGCTGCGATTTTGAATATAGTGCATGCCATGTGTTATTCTTATCTATATAAAACTAGAACAGACCTTAGAAGCGTAGGAAGGGGGGGGTCCGGACTAGTCGATCGGCAACTAGAATGATAGCTAGAATCAGCACGTCGAAATAAGTGGAGAAGGTAGCCTGTTTTCGTCTAGTGTGAATGGACTGACAAGACGGAGAATAGGCGTAAGACCCCAAAGTTATTAATCGTTCGCCGCCGCCACTTCTGAAGCCAGAATCGCTACTTATTAGGCAAACACCAGTGACATTACCGGCTTAATGTCGAGGACTGAGCCTTAGATGATTGATTATCCCGTTTCCATCCTACCCCCCCAACCTGCAGCGAAGTGTTTTTTTGGCCAATTATGAGAATCAGTAGCTTTGCTTTGATAATGACCTTGTCATTCTCACCCTTCGATGCAACGTCAGTCCTGGCGAGACCAGAACCCGGAGGCGCCGCAGTCCCACAGAGGCGATGCTTCACCCCTTCAGGAAGGGTTTCGAAGGCGGCCGGGTGCTGGCCGGACAAGGAGACTTCGAATTGTGCGTCGAGCTCAGCTGGAGGATGGGCATTACCTATCGAAATGAGGCCTGGGTGCTGGGTTTGTTGTTGGGTCAATTAATGGTTTATCATGGGAGGTGGTAAGGCTTTCGGACAGAGGGTTCGTTCATTCCTTGCAGTACTGTTTCGAGATGACAAGTTTCTAGTGCAGGCGGTCTCTTACCAAGAGAACAATGTAGCATCCGTTGAAGGTCTCTTCAGAGTAGCCTCAATTACGGAGGAAGCAATCTTCATAAAGCGGGGGAAATGGTATCAACGGCCAACATTGAGATGAATCATGTCCCGTTTGCTGTAGTTAGAAACATAAACACTTAAGACCTTTTGGTGGCCCCCCTGAGCCCGACCCCGCCCAGCCGGAAGTCAGCGGCACGTTTGTGATTTCATGGGCACATGATGCTTGGCACCTCCAAGTCGCATGCGAGCGGTGCCCGGTTCAATTACAGGCGTGTCGATTGGGAATGGTGACACGTTTTTTAAGGAAGCCAGATCCGGTATGAGACCTTGCGACACACAATACAACCCCAAGGCTCAAGCCTCCTCCAGTGACACGGCCAGCAGCATGAATGTGAGTAGTTACCTGTCCGGCTACATATTCGAACTCTCCTCACCCGCACGCACCTCTCTTGGGCAATATACCATAAGTCGTAGATGGTGCTACGTAGAACGTTGTGCAGAATTTGGCCAAAATTCCCTATCACCTCATTTGTATTTCCCATTTCTATTCTGCCCTTCCCCGGTTCTATACTTCATTAGGGAAGCTCAATCAGTCGCCCTACTGTCTTCCTAGTGTGGAGATCGGACGCCGGCTGGCCATGAAATCGCCATCCGTCATCCTCCTCCCATTACTTCGATATCCGCCGACTTCGTTCCCCGATCATGCAACATACCCGGACCATCCGTAA
>JAEUWN010000543.1:0-39106 GCA_018524465.1 Podaxis pistillaris | reverse complement strand
CGTATTCCTTGAGATTCACGTCATTTTCAGCGAAAATTAGGCTTTTCAGCGGCAGTACATACACTCTAATAGCGCAATCGCTGGTTTGCAACATCTGGATGTTTCGTACACGTACCCTACGTTATCTCCGTCATTTTGTATAAGTCGCATCAAAACGATTAAATCGTGGTAGGAAATGGCAGGTGTTGGTGACGCTTTTGGATTTCCTATTTCAACTAATGCAGGAGACTGAGTCTAAATGTTGTCCGTATCTAAGAGTTGTCTGTTACAACACAACAAGTATTCGAGATAGGCGCCAGTTACGGAACACTTCCTAGTAAAGTTCCTCATCAGCGAAACGGCTTAAAACTATTATTACATCTTGGTCTATGTATAGTATTTNATTTCAGTTTATGTATTGATATTTTTTGGTATGTATAGTTTCGGCCTTTCCGCTGATGCTTCACTGTTTGTCACGACTGCTAGCGTTAACCGTCACACCAATAACGCCCTTAACTCACAGCTAAGTTAGTGGGAGCATTTACAAACAACATCACAAGGTGAGAACGCACAGTGCTGATACTTTAGTCGCATATTCGTAACCCCCCTTTTTAGATTGGCAATTATTGTCGCTTTGAATGGATGGTTGTGACGAGGAGCAGCAGACATATTGCCGTTGATCACGTCAGTGTTCGTCTGTCTACTCATTTACTTTCATCTTACCTCTCGCCGAACACGCGACACGTACACCTCCCCATACACCCTAAAGGACCAAATCTTTGATCCCGTATTTCGTTGAATGCCAAACGTGGCTGGGCTCGATGTTGATCCTGGTACCAAGGTATCCTCTTATTGTAAGGGAGCTCTTATGTCTGATTTGACTGTTGTCAGGCCCCTTCAACCCGCTTGACCCGGACTCGTTCCCATCACTGCCGCCTCGGAGATGCCAAGACGCGAACGACGCATTCTCGGTGCGGCTGCCCACGAACGTCAACTCCCCTCCCCTCCCCTACCACCTATCACTCGCACTACAGATTGAAGAACGAAGATCGGCGTGGATCTTTCCACATATCATTCCTCTATGTCTCGTGTCGGCTGCGACCCTATGTTGCATTAGAATGAACCACGTCTTTCTTCTATGCATATACGCTTGTCTGGTGCACGGGTAATTTGACCACTACTGAGAGGACCCGTGCTCCCCCCTTTTTGCCTTGCTTCAAACTACTAACGTTTTTTGCATTCATGCATCTCCAAGTTGGTCATTCAACAAACGTGAGTATCATGTATCTGTCTTCTTTCCCAGGATATTCGCCCCTTCTCTGACCTCTCCTGTCACAGGCGCACAGGGTCTTTGTTATACATTTGACAGCTGAGCCGGTTATACACATGGCTCGACGTAAGATCTCTCAACCATCCTCAAAACCCCAATTCCAGCCATCACGATGGGAAGTTCTCCCACTTCAGCGATCGTCACGAGTACCAAGCATTCCCAGGATTACATGAAGGCAAGCGTAGCTACCACCGAATCCACCCTTTATACCGCCTAGCCTGCTGAAATACCTGTAGGCTGAAATACCTGTAGGCTGAAATACCTGTGGGCTGAAATACCTGTAGGTTGAAATACCTGTAGGCTGAAGTACCTGTAGGCTACCCTCGCACGCGTCATATGTGAAGTACAAGTACACAAATATCACTAAACTTCTGATAGTACTCCCTATTCCAATTTCTCGGCGCACAGTTTTCAGGTGCGAAACACTCGAACATTCCGCCGTACACTGAAAATGCGAGGGCCAAATGCAAGTACGTGACATTTTATCTTCTTTCCGTTTCCTTATCACATTTCATGTAATAGGATTATACCTTCGCACTGTTGGTCAATCCCTGCATATATCAAGTCTCGTGGCACCAGCCCATCGACCACCTACTCTTCGAGCCGCCTCTCCACAAATGTTATGCCTGGCCGTCTATTCCAGAGCCACGTAACCGAATTGCGCAATAGCGCCGATCCAAACCTTGGCTGCACATGTTCGGATGACAAAACTGCCAATCTAACACTTCGGGCGGACTTGAAGATCGTTAATGCGAGGGGTAGTGAAGAAGGGAAGACGCGAGCATGGGACCTATATTGACACTGGATTGAAAGAGGGCGGGTTCTCAGGTAGGTTCCTCGCTTATGACATCGTTTCACAACCCCTTGCATCCTCAACCGTATGATTGTACCTATGGCGATTACGCCGCGAACTCTGTCTCCCGTTCCATCCAAATCCAAATGTCCCACAATTTTGCCCTTGTGTCCTCCAGATCCGAATTCGCCTATCCACATCACACCATTCCTTCTCACCCGCCCTTCCCCCCTTTTCTCCTACTTCGTCATAACCCGCCCCGACAACATCCAAATAGCGGCTACTCTAAGACTCACCTGCTGCACATGGTAATGAGCCTCCTTTCCCCGTTTCAGTCTTTGCAATGTACTTTATGTCATATAATACCGAGGGGCAACGTAGGAGTGACAGTGATCAAAATTTGCACGCCAACAACCTGGTCTATTATACTCTTCGACTTAATCGCCAATGCGTCAAAACTACCTCGTCAAATGCTCGACCTCGACAAAAAGTAAAGAGAGCGGTGAGACATCCGTGACCTTGAGCTCAAGGGATGCCAGAGAACGCAACTTTCCTGCATACGTTTCGTCAAATATGCGGTGAGGCGCCTCAAAAGACCGTCATGATCCAAGTCATTGACCATATCTTGTGTGTGTCTGTGAGTCGGTCCGCGCTGATCCTCGAGCCACTCGCTCTCTGTTCCGCGCCCCCACCTCCGCATTTTAGCTTTGTTCAACTGCGCATGTTTAATACTGAATACATTAGCACGCAAGTAAAGCCTGCGATTTTGTTGCGCAGGTGCCAAGTACTGAGAGAGGTTGATTTGGTGCGGTATTTCGGTCATGTGGTTAGTAATTGATCTCAGTGTGGGTGGGACCTCAGCAACTCGGGAAGAATGTACGATGAGTGCATGGTCGAACGCGCAGACTGACCTGAGCGGGTCGCGTGGATGTCCAGAAACTTAGGCCCTAGCTACCTTCCACGCCCATACTGGCCCTGATATTCCCAACCTCAACTGTGTTGGACGCGCAGCAAGTGAATATCAAATGCAGATTCTATTCCTCTATAAAATAAGGTTTGGTGTCCATAATTACACATTGCCAGAGTAGCTCATCTAGGAAGACACTAAGGATGAGGCGTCGCAGCCTGCGTCCTGGGAGCCTGTGTCCAGGCTCACGTCTCGGGACGAGACGTGACTCACAATTGTATCAAGCTCAAAGATTTCTGAACATGAGTCGAGAGTCATATTCGCACTGCGGAACATGTTGAGAATCAAATGGCAAGTCTGATAGGCGATCAATGGTCCAGCAGCAAATGACGGGGTTGAGGTGTATGTACGCACGAGACTGGATAACAGAGATATCGTCCATCTAGAATGGGCTATCAGTATTACTGAGTGGGGGTCAATTCCAGGTGGACTGACGGGTAGAGGATGAGTGTCTCAAGACGTAATACAGCACAGTAAGGAACAGTGAAGGCGGACCCGACTTGAGTGAATCAGCGAGGGGATGGTGAGGCTGGTTGAGTACACTCACGACTCGCAACTGCCAATATGAGGGACCCATCACGGAAAAGTATGGGAAGAAATGGGATTCGTACGCGGATCCGCTGACCGAATTTCTGGGTGATGGCACGCCGTTTGTACCAAATCATGGCCCACAGAATGCCTTGCGAGCATTGGAAAGCGATTCTATGCGACGGGAAACATGCGGTTAAGCAGGTGTTATATGTGAAAGCTAAAGGGACTCACGGAGCAGCTAGACCAAGTTTATTTGCTGTCGTAGAACATATAGTGTCGAAGTTTCCGGTAAGAGAAACGGTTATTCCTGTTGTTAGGGTAATTCCTCCATCAAGGGCGAACAAAACCAGTACGAAAATCCCAACTCTGACGTCGCGTCGATATAGTGCATACACTGACAATAAGTCAGCAAGCTTTCATCTCACAAATACTGGAGACATACCTCGGAGGCACACTACTGCATCCAATGATAGATGCAGAGGGAAATTGGAGAAGTGTTCGAACAGAAACCACTTTCGGCACACTTCCTGGGAGAATGGTGGCGCGAAGTGGAACAAAAGGTATAGGTGGAATCTAGTTGTAATTAATGATGAGGCGACCGAGAATAAAGGACCAACGTACAGCTGTGTCAAGATAGGGGAGTATCTTGCGAAGATGTATATCGCCTTTACAAAGGTAGCGGGTGGTCTGAAACGAAATTTTCGAACTCGTAACCAAGGAACTCGCTGTGATAACTTGCCTCCAGATAGTGGTGTACTCCTCCCCAGAGTTACGAGCGAGTTCCAAGAGGAGTACAATCCAAGCCGCTACTGTGTTGAAAGTTTGCAATTTTTAGAACCGTGATGACGAGATAGGCCTCTGGATATACACACGCGGGGAGGCAGTCAGAGTGGTCGAGGCCAGCATTCGAGGAGCAAGATGTGGGCAAAGAAATGAAGCATAAAAAGCATCCACAATATATAATGGTTCATTGGGAGCGGCAGCCTAGATTTCAGCTGAGGGTTGGCCTTCCATAGATAGACAAGTGCAAGTAAGTACGTCAAATTGAAGTAACCACGAGAGGCCGAACATACCGAAGGTTGAGATCTGAAATACAACCGCCATGGGAACATGTCCTAACCATTGAGTTTCGCGCTGTACACCGCCCCAGCTTCTATCAAAGTGTCCCTAGTCGGACAATCCCTACTGCATCGCCACCCACACATTTGACAGCGTCTAGTACCTAAGTTCACCTCTTCTTAAACCCAAAAACCTCCGATCCCGAAGTCTAGAAGTGAAGCGCAGTCGGTCTCCAGCGACAATTGATTGCTGAACTCAGTTATCACTTGGTCGATTTCATGCGTCATTGAGTATTTCGGCACACACGGAGCTTAGGCGGAATCCAACGTAAAGATTAAGAGTTAGGCTGCAGTTTCACAATGGGACCCTGTGTTGCGGCGCAATGTAGGTGGAAGGGGTTCTTTGTGAAGTATCAAGAAATAAATGCAAACGAGGGCATTTAAGAAACTTCAGTCGTTTCAGAGGAGGCAATGAAGAGATAGTACTCGTGTGAATGCCAAGAACGCAAGTAGCTAATCAAGAGCCAGGACAAGACTTCCTGGTCAAATTCCAGTGGGAGCCATCATACATACTTTCGGCTCTCTGCAGTGTTGGCGACAAGAACCATGAGAGAGAACTAGCTTCCAAGGGAATCCCTACTATGATAGGCTGCATTTCACGTTCCCAGATATAAAAGAAATGGAAAATGGAAAAAGCTGGTCCAAAAATGACTAGCCGGGCCCCGAAGCAGCTGATCAGTCTAGGAAAGGAGTATATAACCAGCGTGAGTGTTCACCTCAACACCATTCGCTGTACGTTCTCACAATGTCACCCCATCCTGTTCCTAAGCCCATCGAACTGGTGTACAGAGTGGTCGATGGAGTATCTATTGCGATGGACGTATATATTCCCGAGAACGCGACCAAGGCGACACCTGCGCCTGTGTTATTGTGGTGGCATGGTGAGGAATGTCAAAGACTATCGTTTCCAGGAACTGACGCTCCTATGCCGCAGGTGGGGGGCTGTTACAGGTACGGGATATCCCACTTTAATGAACGGGAATCGGTAGTTCAACAACAGATATATTCTCTCCAGGGAACGCGTAAAGGTATTTGAACGGATGCTATGATAGCAGCACGGACCTCGTTAACGTCGCGCATAGCCGTAGCGCCTCACATGCTCTATGCCCCCGCCAAATACAACCTCTCCCTGATCTCTGTGGACTACCGCCTTGCCCCTCAAACACGTATCCCAGCGATTCTTTCTGATTGCAAATCGGCTCTCGACTTTCTGCGTACGGAGGAATTCGCAAAGGCCACTGGTAATCGCGTTGACGGTTCTCGCGTCGTAGTGAGCGGGAGCTCCGCGGGCGGGTGGCTGGCACTACTGGCGGGAACTGGGATAGGATATGAGGCAAGTGGGGTGGAACTGCCGAAAGGAATCAAGGGAGTCGTGGCATTGTACCCAATCACGGACCTCCTGGATCCATTCTGGTCCACAAAGCAGCGGCCCGTTGCCTACATGGATCGAGTAATCGAGGACTCGGAAGTCGCGACATTCGTAGATCCTGGTTCCGAAAAGATAAGCTGGGCAGAAGCAACAGGCAAGCGAAGCTTATTTTATCCCTACATGTTGCAAGAGTGAGTTTTAATTTCGAGTCATGGACCTGCGCTGAGCCGTGTGCAGAGGAATTTTGAAGCAGCTCCTGCTCGAGGGAACTGGTATTGAGCCAGTGACATACAGCATCGCACAGAACATTCGGACTGGAAGATTCCCGACGCCTCCGACGTATATCATCACAGGTAACTCTGACACGCGAGTACCGCACCGGCAGTCTCTCGACGTCGTTGAAGCATACAAGAGTGTCGGTGCCAATGTAGAGTATCACGAGCTGGACGGGCTTGACCACCGATTCGACGATGAGGAGAAATATGAGCATGAAATGGAGAGTCTCTATACTTTTGTCAAAAACATTCTGTGACGTCACGTGGACGAACCAATAATTGCGCCATCGCCGATGATTGTTGCTCATACGCCCTTGCGGGCATGTACAAAACTCCAATATGATTTATGAAGCCCGGTGTAAGACCTTGAGACACCATGAATCACTGCCCACCGGAGCTGCACTCGTACATATGCAGTTTAGCATGTACAGATGATGGGTACACCGCACGATCACTCTCCCTGGTCTCCAAGTATTACGCCCAAATCACCCTCCCCTATCTCTACCAATCCCTTTGTATCACCGAACCCTCTCAGATTCATAGCCTTGCACGCAAACTCCAACAGACGCCGGTGCACCAACGACGAATTCACCACCTCTTCATCTCCGAGAAATCTGGTGGGCGAGAGCTCGTCAACTCGATCATCACCATACTGGCGCTGGCTGCGCCGACACTCGAAACCCTGGCCCTCGTTGCATCCTCACCCCTAAACAGTACCTCCCTCATTGCACGACTATTCCGCACCTGCTTTCCACACCTGTACGAGCTCACGATATATGGCCATTACCCTTTCCCTTCTTCGCCATCATGCTTTCCCTCACTGGAACGCCTACATCTCCTGGGCAACCGCAACCCGCACGGCCTTCTGCGGCTGGGAGCACTGGAATCATCCATGCCGGCATTGACTCACTTACGGATATCTGGGTTGAGCCTCGCTGTTTCATTTTCGCAGGAACTGCACCAAGCGTTCACGTCATCAGCGGAAGATGAGGAAGAATGCATGTTCCCTGCAAAACTCCCATCAAAGCTTGAGCGGCTGGTGGTAGAGTGCGGTCCGGAACTGTTGTCGAGCAGACCAAATGCAGCTGCGCAACTAAAAGACCAGGTGATGGTCAAAAACCTGGAGAGTCTCGAGGAGCGAGCTGGGAAAGAGGGTCATCGAACACGATTTTTGGTGTTGCCGAGGAGTACGAAGGACATTTCATCGGATGACATTCGAGCACATTGGGTGGACCGATTACGGGGTAAAGAGGGATGTTGGTCATGCACATAAAGGATTGTACAAAATTGTCCTAGATATTAGTATATACAGACAGCAAAAAGCAACCCAGAGTCCGAAGGAGCGCGATAAATGGAAGACAAAAGGAAGGGAATAAAGCTAGTCCTCACGTCGATGGGTATTATCTTGATACAGATGGTCGTCGTCGTCGTCGTGTGAGGGATGCGAAGAGTCCAATAGTGGTGTGGCAATGCTCGTTGTACGTTGGTGTACGTCAGGCATTTCACTCGGTGTCCTTTGGTGACGGGATCGTTCCGGCGACGAATTAGACCTCGAGTGTTTTGAGGAGCGTAAACTATTGGATGTGGGTGATGATCTCGCTCCTGCTACAAGAGTATCATCGTTCCATCCTCCATTAACACCAAATTCGTCCAACTGATCTGGTCCGTTTTGATTCCTTGACGAGTAACTCATCGCACGCTCCTTTTTCATATATGCCTCGTAGCGCATTGCTCGAAGGGTATCTTCATCCGGCATGCCCACGAGCTCGCTCGACCTTCGCCTTGCAAGCTGGTACGCCAAAGCGCGTTTATCATCCGACAGCCCCTCCTGACGATCCCTCTCCCGCTGTTTCTTGTACATTCGCCGATAGACCAGCCATCTCGCAAGGAACAACACGCAACAGAGGGCGAAGAAGCCCAAGAGGGCTATGAGGACAATGATGCCCACAGAAAGCTTCTTTCCACCAGCATGTATGTGGGAGGTCGAAGTACCATCGCCGTCCGCAGTAAGGGGCTGGTTGAGCACCCGAACTGTGTTGAATTCATCGAGAGCATTCGTGGGATCTGTCAGGCTCATCAGGCCCAAACGGGGCTGTATTGGTTGCATGCCAACAGAAGTGTTGACAGGCGAGAATGAGCCGTCATGGTTAGGAAGGGTGTAGGCCATGACGGTATAGGTGTTGCGCATAAACGGAACGCCGAGGATCATGTCACCAATACCAGAGCTGGGGTGGGCTAGTTGATCATCCGCGGCTTGGATGAGGCCGATGCAAAATTCGGCGTTATTGTCTGTGGGAGGTTCCGCAGTGAGGTCGAGAGGATGTAGAGGAAGTTCAGGTCGATCGTCGAGGGTGATAGTCATGTTGAGCGGTGTTCGACAGGGTACATAATCTGCCAGCGATCAATGACGGACTTGAATGGAAGGCAAGAGCAACTCACATTTCCCATCTTTAGCGGGATGAACATCGATGGCACCGTAGATTGCGTTGGCAACCTTTGAAGTGGTGAAGATAAATGGGACACCGGAGTCGATGACCGCGCTGGGAAAAACAGCACCCGTATTTGAGCGTCCAATCTCAACAACTCTGGGTTGGCCATTAACGTAAACGGTAATGCCCCTAACACCCGCTTTCCAAAATAGACTACCAGCTGGATTGCTGACCACAGTCGAGTAACGAATTCTACTGGGATCACTGACAATCTCGGGCGGGTGTTTGCCAATGCCCAAAAACGAGGGTATTCGGTCGGAGCCTGGTCTAGAGAGCGAAAGGGAAAGGAAGCGCGCGGCGGGGGCATTTTCAACGGGTGTAATGGAGAAAAGATTGGAGGCCCATGCGGCACCGTCAGGAGAGTTGTTGGTAACAGGCGGAATATTTTGTGCGATGATAGAATTTAAAGGGAGTGCAAGGCCAAGGATGCCATTAAAATCGGGGGTAAGAGGTTCATCAGTAACGCTCGTAGCAGCAGCTATAGAGAATCACGTCAAAAGAAAGAACAAGAGAATGCAGGTAGCAACGCACATAGTGCCTGGTATTCGATGCTATATCCTCCAACAGTAACGCGGTCCCATACAACAGGGCCCGAAACTTGACCAGCGAGATAGGATATTGAGAATTGTAAGCCAGTTTGGATGGCAGACACGGATGGATCGTATTTGTGGCTTCCTGTCTGGCTACAGCTGGGCGAAGAACATGACGTAGAGGCGACCCACTGGGGTGAATGTTAGCCACTGCGGTCGTAGCCGAGGACGAAACATACGAGGTCAGAGGAACCGGTATCGACCTGAAGCGAGAATGGTTGGTCATTATGACCTATGAACACGGGTACGGTGTAGGCACTGCACAAAGTAGAGTTTGAGCTTAGATCCGGGCAAGAAGGAAAAGAAACGTACACATCGTAGATACCGCTGCCTACGACGCCGAGGGGGATGACGACGCCAGCGGTGCTGGCCTCGTCTGCACGGGGCCAGGCCCTGCCCTTGCCCTTCCAGCTGGGCATGGTGAGAGAAATGTTTGAGTTCCTGGGCGCCTATGAGTGACGGTCGCCATCATCCAAATAGGAAAACATATCAATCACTGGACTAAGCCATGTCTCTCAGACACAGCCTCACCAAACAAATGCCGCCTCGACGACAACAGTTCCCCGCGGCAGGACCGAGACCCACACATTGTATGTTTTCCTTTTCCTGTGCGTCGATCTTCGCTAACATAAGTAGTCCTGGCACTGCCTCTGGTGTGTATGATGTAAACTACTGTGTGATGCGACGACAAATTCCCGTTCGAAATAGCACAATCACTCGACTCTGCGTACTAGGGTTGCTGCACTCCAGAGATCTTTGTTTGATGGAGAAGGCAGAGCGCTCGTACGCGGTCTGGACCGGACTATTGTCATCGATCCACGACGTTTGCACCTCACACTAGGTGTGATGGCGCTCGACGGGGAGACGAAAACTGTCGCGGACGCACTCAGGTTGCTAGAGTCACTGCAGCCTCGGCTGAGAGCCATTCTTGAGGAACGCAAAACTGCCAAAGTGAAACTGGAAACGCTGGATGTGCTCAAGACAGAAAAGCGTGACGGAGAGGTTAACGCGCATGTGCTGTATCTCGGCGTGAAAGAGGCTGATGAAGATACAGCTCGACTGCAGCAGATCTGCGGTAGGATATCCACCTTGACACAGAATATGACTCAGGCTGACAGAAACAGACACGGTGCACGAGGCATTCAAAACAGCAGGATATATTACAGAAACCCGGCCGCTCAAGGTACACATGTACTTGGACACAATACAGATGGATATTAACGAGATAGCAGCTTCATTGCACGATCCTGAATACAAGCTACCGGCGCCCTCGGAGACGAGAGGCATTTTCGTACAGCGACATTCTGAAGCTACAGATTACACACAGCTTTGGGACGTACGACGTTGGGCGGGTAGAGCTGTGGGAGATGGGAAGCCATGGGCCGAATAATGAATATGTGAGCTGTGGGGGAGTTAGTCTGGGGTAGAAAGCTGTGTAGGGGGTATTTCGCACGCACAGACGCTTACGTAATGTTGTAGTTATATGGTGGTGTGATGTGGACTGGGTCAACTCTGTCTGCACCCATACTAATCATGTCAGAAATCAGAAGAAAGCTCGTCATCGTCGGCGACGGTGCCTGCGGAAAGGTACCCCCGTCTCCTCATCGTCCTACACACCCAGCTCACCCCGCTTTCAGACCTGTCTCTTGATCGTCTTTTCCAAGGGCACGTTCCCAGAGGTGCTCTCCAACAGCAACAACTCCCTTTCATCCTCTGACCTCCTTTCCGCAGGTCTACGTCCCCACCGTCTTCGAAAACTACGTCGCTGACGTCGAGGTTGATGGCAAACACGTCGAGCTCGCTCTATGGGATACTGCTGGCCAGGAAGACTATGACCGCCTCCGCCCCCTCAGCTACCCCGATTCGCATGTCATCCTCATTTGCTTCGCTGTAGACTCGCCCGACTCGCTTGATAACGTCCAGGAAAAGGTATGTCTCATCCCGACGTCGTTGGTGCTCCTTTTTGCTGACTCGGTAGTAGTGGATCTCCGAGGTGATGCACTTCTGCGCTGGCCTGCCCATCATTCTCGTTGGATGCAAGAAGGACCTCCGACGTGACCCCCGTGTGATTGAGGAGCTTAGGAAGACCAGCCAGCGCCCTGTGACGCCGGAAGAGGTGTGTGGTCCTGACTAGTTCCGGCCTTGATGGTATCCTTATCGCTGTTGCTAGGGCATGGCTGTCGCGCAGAAGATTGGAGCAAAGCACTACTTGGAGTGTTCGGCCAAGACTGGCGAGGGTGTGCGCGAGGTGTTCCAATATGCCACCCGCGCTGCCCTCCTCAGCAGAGGCGGTAAGGGCAAGAAGCACAGCCACTGCAGAGTTCTCTAGGTTTTAGACACACACCGCCCTTTTCTCAATATCTCAGCATTCCTGCCCGCATTGCACTCCTTGCACGCCTGCTCGGAACTGGAATATATCACCCTTTGCTGCTAATCCTGCGGTGACCCATGTGCGAAGGATTCCTCCGTCTGTCTCTCTGTTCTTACCTACAACTTGTTGCCTTTTACGCCTTATATCAATATTCATACCCTTTGACGACCAATGCCACAAAGTCTATAAATACGAAGCACCTGCCCCGACACATACGCTTTCGGCTATGTAACCGTCGGATCGTGCAGAACTGCCAACAAGTACCGCTCATCTACCCAGATAAGCCACAGATATTCTCGGATAGACGAGTGAACCTACCAGGTGAAATCATAATCTCATGCCGCTTTGTCCGGATTCTCATAAATCGGACCTCATCCTACAAAATCACCAATAAATCCAAATGTCCACCAGGAGCCACTCACCATGTCGCTCGATTCGTCGACACCACCAACACCACCTCCATTCACCTCTTCGAGCCCAGCCTGCACGCTTTCCACAATACGGGCTATCACGCCAGCATACTTTCTCCCCTTCTCCCCTTCGAACACAACCCCCGAATGGCGGATGATGCTTGCGCTATGTGGTCCCCCTCGTGCTATAAGCAAGTATCCAAGGACAGAACGGTGAGACGTCAACGTGCTCAGCGTCTGTTCAAGTTCCGATGGTACATGAACTGTTGGTTGTGTTGATGATGTCGTTGATGTCTGCGGTGTCGATGAACTTGTTGGGGTATACGACGTGCGTGTTGGGGTTGCTGCAGATGCTTTCAGTGCCTGTTCACCATCGTCAGCTTTTGCATGGATTCATTGTAATGAGCCGACCATTGATAGTCAGTGGTTGTGTTCAAGAGACGATATCCTTTGTTTGGCACTGGCGTCCGTGGTCAACAATGTACCGACAATACATAAATCAATTCCGAACAATCTAACCAGATACATACAATATAATTACAACACGTGTACTGATAACGGGCAAAAAGTTAGCTCAATATCCTGCAGTGTACTCTGTGGCTTCGACCAGTTTGCGTGCATTGGCTGAACGCGGCGTAATGGAGCACTTGTACGGCCTCATGTGCAAAGCATCTGCTTTCACGTAAATCTGCTGAAACTTGATCAAATTACCGTCCTCGTCGTACGGAAGGCCAATGTCGAATGCCGCCAGCACAGTTACGATTGACAGCCACACCTGGTGAAGTCGAAGTCAGGACATTGTCCCCATCCGGAAAGTAGGGTCAGCCTTACGGTAGCGCTCGCCAGGTATTGACCAGGACATAGCCTTAGAGTTCTTCAGAACTTGGCTTCAGTGAGTGGATGACCAACTTACCGTCGTCCAAAGCCGAATGCAATAACACGATTATCGTCATTCAGCTTTCCGTCTTTATCAAGGAACCTCTCTGGGATGAATGTTTCCGGGTTCTTGAATTTGGTCTTGTCGTGTGTCATCGCCCTTCGTTCTCGTTGTGGATGCCCACTAAGATCATTGGATGGCTCGTCCACTTACCAGACGTTCGGATATATAATCGCCCCTGCAAACACATCAGGACGTCACAATCACTGCATACGATAGCCTGGCACACCTTTCGGAATGTAATACCCCTGATACACATCGTCTTCCTGGGCCACATGCGGCACCGTCAGAGGAAACGGTGGAAGCCATCTGAACATTTCCCGATATATAGCTTCAACGTAAGGCAGCGACTCGCGGTCTTTGAATGTAGGTAGCCTGTCCGAACCGACAATACGATCAATTTCTTCCTGCGCCTTTTTCTGTTTCTCCGGATGGAGAGCCATTGCGAAGAAGAAACATTCCAACGCCGATAGGACCTAGATTCATTCAGAGGCATTGGTAAAAACGGTAGTTAGATCTGAGGCGCAACGTACAGTATCTGTTCCGGCTAACATGGTGCATTAATCGTTGTTGGATATTCACCAAACTAGGACCCGCTCACCGGAGAATGCTGTCCCTGCTATTCCTTTTACGGATTCCTCCCCTACGACATCCGTTTCAAGCAACGTCCTAACCAAGGATTCCTTAGTGCTGCCTTCACGCTAAGAAAGAAGAATGAATATAGTAACGAAAATCATAGCCCATCATCACTCACCATGCTTTTCAGTACGTACTCGAACGGAACGTTCAGCATGTCCTTCGTAAACTCCCTGCATTCATCCACGATCTGGTGAAACCCAGTCCCAGGGAACCAACGTGGCAGGTGCCGAAGTACTGGGAAGGCATTAAGTGCAGCTACGGAAGGGTTCGCCCCGTTCTCGATCAGTCTTTGTATGGCGCGTTCGGTGACCTGAATGATCTGATCGTTCTTTGGCTGGACCTCATAACCATACATGATTTCCAGCACGATTGCCGCACTCAACCTAAGAGTGGAAAGAGAAAGAAGCTGTTCGGGCAGCAGGGTAATATTGATGCGACGACTCACGTCTTGTAATATGCAGCAAAGTTCTCTGGGTCTGTCAGAAGCTGTCGTAGCATCGTATGGACCTTGATAGACTGGATAGGTTGAAACCGAGCCACAGATTCGCGTTTGAAGGTCTGTTGAAAGATTCGTCGTTCTTGTTTCCAACGATCGTTATGAGGCATCAACCCAGTGTTGAACATCCACCCTGACCTACAGCATGAATTGTTAAGGATGCGCTCCATCAAACACGTTTGTGAATTAAGGCAGATACTCACATCTCGACGAGAGGAATTTGCGCGCGGTCACTGTATATCACCGCACGTTTCTCTAACAACTCGACCACATCCTCGAACGAGTTCAAGACGTAGATCCTCTTTCCTGCAACCTTCAAACTCAAGATTTTGCCTAACCATTCAACCAGGAAGTGGAATAACTCGGTAAGCAACCGTGACACAGAATCGAGCGTGCATACTTTGGTATTCCTCCTCCCACCTCACGTACATCGACCATGGTTCAGAAGTGATTAAATTCAGGATGTTTCCAATAACCGGGAGAGGTTTGGGTCCAGGAGGAAACACCTCCTTCGACGGCCTTCGGAATAGGACGAGAACACGATAGAAAATCCACGAAAATAATGTGGCAGTCACGAAAGTCGCATAACCCGACAAATCCATCTTGTCCAAGTGAGAGTCAAAGAAGCAGAGGAAAACACGACACCTGTACGGACTCGACCGCCCATATATCGTTGTGCTAGTGGAAAATACTCAACGAATGTAGGAGGCAACCGACTTCCGTTTCAAGGGAGGATGAACAGAATGGGTGAGAATGGCTGAAATGCGGCGCGTTGGCTTGATCGGAAAGGGTAGCTAGACGTTTCATTGTTCTTCCTATCTAAGGAAAGCACCAGCCAAAGGTTTCTCCCGGAATTAACAACGGCGCGCATGAATTAACTCGTACTGGTGTGCACTGAGGTGCTTGCTGGCGCCTTCATATCCGAAGATGTCCATGCTACGTGAGTACCTATTCTAGAGGTGGACAGACGTAAGGCGCGAGGGTCCACAACTCACTGTTTCGTTTGGAGGACAAGTGGTTACGGCATCGCACGTGGTGGGAATGCTGGTAATGCATGTATGACATTGGTAAGTATGACATGTACCTTTGGATTTACTTATGCATTTTACCTATTTTTACCTACCCCGCTATGAATAAAGCTGAAAGGGGTTATTGTCGACTTTAGCCTCGAAAGAAGCATCGGCCAAGCAAAACTGATAAGACCAAAATATGACAACAAAGAACGTGCCATGGTTCCACAAAGGGAAATGTTCGGTTAGGAGCCTGGCCCCATGATGTCGTTCTAGGTGCCTCGTGTCGGTCACCGCCGGCCAAGATGCCCATCAAGCCTTGAGCTTCGATCCCCACCCCTACCATTGTGTCGAACTCTGCCGATGTCCCTTCCAAAGCTGCAGTGTACCTTGATCCACCAAGCTGGGTCACTGTTCAGCTATGCAGTAATCGACTTATATGAGATTGTTCTGGGCTTTCCTCTGAACGAGGTTTATTGCGGCCTCTGACCCTAGCTAGATGGGATGTGATTTTCACAATTAAACACAGACTGGATCCTTATCGGGTCATTGACTCGGCAGTGCCTTTTTGGCCTGAGAACTCCTGACACCACTTGGCAGAAGAAGCGAGGAGCTGGGGCTAAGTATCAACTTACGGTATAAGACGACAAGTTACCAGCTGAACTGTTGTCCTTATTATTCATTGACCGATGTCTCCGCGGGCGGCGTACCCATCGACGTGATCCCGCTAGGGGTAATGGAACTCGTTTCCCATGACTCCTACCACTGGATGCATGGTTCCGTGACGATAGGCGTCAGTTGTTTCAAACTCATTTGATGCTGCTCGAAAGACTCTTTATTCCTTTATGTTTTGTGAATCGAAGACGCGACGGCATACGACCTCGAATGCATCATGGCCTTAGACTTGAACTCTTTCTACGCTGGGCTCTACAATACTACGATGAGTGTCGTGACTCCCATCCTCTCCGTTAGCTTCAAGCTGTCCCAGGTGCAGCAACCAGGACAAAACCTGAAGACCATGCCCGATGCCCCATTGGCTGATAGCAAATGGTTTCAAAGCATGCCAGTGGTGCCCCTTCGAGTCTTCTATCTCCGTACTTTTGTAAGGAAAGGAAATTGACCTTCCTGACATCAAGACCCGAAGAGAAACGCCACATGACTTTAGGGTTGAAATACTGGCGCCTAATAGTAACGTACGTGAGACGACGTCAGCCCCTATTTAGGTCCAGTGAAGGTCGAAGTGGGTACCTCGGCTCCTTATCCTTTTAATTAACGGATCCTCTTGTTACAATATTACAAACCCTCTTCGATCCACCACAACCAAGTTTGGGTTGGTATAATGCTGGAGGTAACACCAACGGCTGAAAACGTCTTCTTCGACAGTATCACTGCCGCTGAAGTCCAGGACGCAGCCGACCACGAACAGAAAGGTGTGTGGCAGGCAACGGGCCTTTTCGACATGACTGAGCGCCAGCCCTAGCATTCCCGCCTGATGAGGCCGACAGCCCAGAACAATTCAAGTCGGTTCATCCAGACCCTCTCTCAACCGTGATAGTTGATGCCATTGCTTTCGTAGGTATCGCTATACCCATGCTGCTCACCTCTTCCTTGGTGCCTTCGTGCCATCTCATTCCGGGGCACCAGACCAACCGAAGGCTCGAAGACTCATTGGCCATGTTTGCGCGACACAATCTCCGCTGAACCGTTACACGAAAGAGTCTATGTCGGTCCATGTGCCGCTCTCACCCTCCATATGTGTACATTCTGTCTGCTTGTTGGAGCCTTACAGGAGAAAGGGGATAGGGTTGAAGATGATGCGAGAGTACCTGTCGAGGATCCAACGCTACTCACGTTCTGAGGAGGTCATTTCAAAAGGAGTACCTGAACGCATACTACTCATAACTCATGACGACACGCGGCCTTTTTATGAGAAAGCCGGATTTTATTGCAGAGGGAAGAGTGATGTCGTACTTGGTGCTGGAGTCTGGTATGAGATGTGTTTTGATTTGAAGCCCGAATCTGTCCGTTTGTAATGCAGTATTAACGAGAGTTGATTATGGATAATAATAGAATGATTGATGTGGTAGGCGAAAGTTCTGCCTGTTTCCTATTCGAGAGCCCCTTGGCCTGAGCTTTAGTTGAGGGGCTACGAATATGCGCCTGGGTTGACAAGGTATATGTAAGTGACGAGAAACCGCTAGCCAGGCACAATGCCGCTGAAGATTAACCTCCTCCGCCACAAGGATGTTGGACGCAAAACCGCACCGGAGAACTCGATTTGCTACAAATACAATAATTGTTGCATTGTTGGTCCCTAACGAGCTCTTCTGCCAACACAGCCGAACATAGTATTAAAATGCAACTCGGTCTACCAGCGAGAACTCGACCGGTAGACCTGGTATGTAAACCGGATTGCGTTTCTGACAATTCCTTTGCGGAAGCCCTGGAGGACGCGGCCTAGGCTCGGTGACGGAATCACAGATCCGATCTCACCTGCTTCAATAGTCCATTCAATAGTCCATTCAATAGAATATTGTCATCCAATCGGTAGACTTTGAATTTCTCACTAGATGAATGGTACGCTACGCTAATTACTATCATTGATCAGGAAGTGGCCACTTTTTGCTTGTTGATGATATATATCTCCCCCTTTAGACCTTCCATCTCCAAATTTGCTTAGTACACGCAGAACCATATAACGTATAAGAATTTTTTTTGTATTTTTGAGGAAGTACTAACAGCTCCTCCGGTGAGGCATAGTCGACTCGATGGTTTTAGGAGTTGGCCATCCCATCAGTCACGTCGAGTCATTCGAAATCGGCTCCGACGCGGCAAGCTCGAACTGGATGGGCGGGTTCACGGGAAGAGGTCAAACATCGAGGTGCTCGACTCCTGAAGGCCTGAACGTTGAGCGCTTGAGCAATGTGTGATCGATTGAACGCCACCGGAGGTTTCCGTAAAACCCTTCATTCAGGACTGTCAAGACTCCAGGCTACGAGCAGGTACAAATGCCCGCCGCAGACGACTTGTTGCTAGGCTGTATGCTTCAAAATCCTGATGTTTCTTTGGCATCGTTCCAAGCTCTCAGTTCCCCCTCGTCTCAATGGCAGCTGGTAGCGAACATTTTTACACCCCCGGAACTTCAGCTCACTCCAAAGTGTGGCCGCGTGAGGAGCTTGTACCAGAATCCTCGACGCAGGCCAATGTCTCTGATCGAGGCGTTGTCTTACGGATTTTCCTGATGGGAGGAGCGATACTCATCCTGCTCGCTGGGTTCATCATGGCCGTCGTATCCTATACCTGCGTTGCTTTCCAGTGCTCTGTTTCTAGGCACTTCATTATCAGCTCCGCTCCCTTGGGCAAAGTCCTGACTCTGTCCCAGGTTGCATCACACATTGCGCCGGTCATGCTCCCAGTCGCCATGAAAGTATGCTCTTACGAATTGGCAACCGGATGGATGAGAAGCTCAGAACGAGCACAGACGAAGGACTTACCGTCTCCGTTGCAGTATGTGCTTAGGAATATCTCAATGGCGTTCAACTAAGGACTTTCCGGTAGATATGGGCTCTTGCTCCTGGTTTGCACAAACGCCAATATCGTCGCTCTGGTAACAGGCCTCGTCTACGTGTTCAATATACGGCGCCAGCGTGCTCTGCCTTCTCCGGTTCTTCGTAAATCAATCACTCTTCTCGCTATCCTCGTCGTGTCCTCGTATACTATCACCGCATCTGATGCGTGGCTCCACGCCAGTAGCTCCGCTGTCTCCATTCGCTCAACATCTCCGTTGGTCGATTCCCGAACAGGAAGAACGACAACGGGTTTGGGGTGGGGACGGTCTATTAATACGACGAGGTGCGATAACATACAAAGCCAGTCAGAGGCTTCAAGTTTTTATAAGGCGTCATGTGGGCAATTGTCAGGTGGTAGTGGGGGGAATGGATTCATGCGAATGGAGGGCCTTCGGACATTGTCCAACTCGAGCAGTTTCAATCAGGTCGTCTACACTGACGACCAAGTAGCTATCATGGTACCAGCAGATCTTCCGAGAAATACCACATATACCGCTTCAACAATAGGGGCTAGGGCGAAGTGTCGCAGGTGAGCGGTTCTAACAAGTCTACTCGAGGCTTATTCCATTGATCCGGCACACACTTAGCATCACGAATGAGTGCATTGATGCAAGCGATTATGGACCCGAAGCTGAGCTCTACATCAAATGCAGAGGACCAACAGTATTCAATGGCACAGCTGGGTTCTCACAAGGAGCATTGGATGCCAACGGCAATGGGATACCGGGATTTGAAGTACCTTCAAAGTTCGACCTTTTCCTGTTCAGGCTGGTGCCTCTATGACTCGGTGATCTAACATGAGCGTTTAAAGCCCTTTCCATGTTGGTGCCGTCATCACATCCCAAGCATACTATGACGAACAGAATCCGGGAGAAGGCTACCATCAGTGTCCGTACATCAGTTTCTAAGTTGAATGATATGTTACTTACGGTCTCTCGAAAAGTCAGGAATAACACGTACGTTCACAATTAAAATAAGAGAAATACAGGTCAACTAATTATATATCGCAGAGGGTGGTTCAGACATGGAAGTGATGGATTCTGGAACGTCATACACTGCAACGTCACAACGTTCGACGTCGTGTACACCTTTTCCTCCCTTATATCCGCCTTCAAGAGTGTTTCTTACGAACCCACCACCCTCGAGCATACGCGTTATATCTCAACCTTCGAGTTTGAGAGTGTTCCATCATCGTTGGGTAGTGCTTTTCCTTCTTCGGAAACAGTGGCCGTGAGGAATATCGTAGATGGAGCTGGCCTCAGGACAAATCAAACGTACGAAGAGGTCTATGCTCTCGAACTCTCCCGACAAACCATCGCAAGAAGCGCCACGTTGTATATTGGCGTTGAGCCGTTCGAGGCCAGCAGCGAAGGAATAATCATTGGATCACGACTAGATATAATCCCGTTATGTCTGATGTTGGGGATGATGGCGTTTTACGCGTAAGCCTTAGCATTCTCTTCGCAAATAAGGGGCACTCATTTGGAGCAGCATGTTCATTTTTTTCACTCTTCTCAAGACTCTGATTTCATCATGGCGAACTCCTTTCCTCCAGTTAGCTTCGATCCAGCTCACGAATCCTCTTGTTGTCGTCCACGGGCTGTATGGACCGAAGGCGCCTGCTCACACGTGGGAGCCGGATGTTCAGAAGAAGTTTGGAACCGAAGCGGATGAAGATAGGTTGATGATTGGAAGGTGGCGGGACGTGGGTGTTTATGATGGTGAAGGTGGTACAGAGTCTTGGTTCGGCATCAAGAAGATAACTCCAATTCGCGCATGACAAGTCTTATACATTAGATCTGCTAAACCATCTTTTGTGGCACTGCTGTATAGCTGCTTGCGGACTGAAGTAGTATTCGCAATTTGCAGATACACAAAATGGGAACGTCAGACCACGTCAGCCTTCGAGGGATGAGTCGAACGCTAAGGCAACACACGAGGCGTAGCCGCGTTACTTAGTGATGATTGATGCGTTGCCGGTCGATTCAGGCCTCAAGCTTCAAGCCCCAAGGATAATCCTCAGGGGACGTGGGTGGCACTTCACTAGCTTCATTATTGATGGTAGTGATTTTCCTGATACCTTATTCTCTTGAGTCAAGATCTAACTAGGGAACTTCGCATATAGAATAGGTGTTTGTTTGCAAAACGATGTTATTTTCAATTTTCTAATTAGCAAATGGATGTCAGCAAGCATGGGGGGTCCGTCAGCATGGGCACCGTGGGACGGCTCCAAAAAAGCTGGCCAATGGGACAGGCGTCAAATGACCAAGCGAAGATACTCTCACAAAGGTAATGATTTAACTCGCGGCGATCCACCATGCAAGGGCCCATGTCATCCTACGCGCAAAAACTGCAAGGGAAACATCTTTTTGCGTAGGGGGTCAGATCGGGATCGGAATGTAAGAAGGAAAGGGTCGATATCTGGGACAGATAAAAAGTAAGAGACAAATTTGGACCGGCCACGAATGCAAACGTCCGTCAAAACTTCCGCAGCGTTGTTAAAATCAAGAGTCAACTATCTTGATACATCACAGTAAATTGAAGCACAAGGCGAGCTCAGAGGATATATAAAGTAAGAAATTTCGAGGCAGGTAATGAATTACATTGCAATAACACAAGTATGCCGCTTCATAACCTCTCAAATTGTGCATCAAAACCAAGCCCTCTTAGAGATTCCTTTATATGCTCGACATTCCGGTTGAAGATAGGATGGAAAACTGGCAGGCAAAAACGAACAGGCCTCAGAGCACGGGGGTAGGTCCCGGGAACACGCCGTTCTGAGAGTATCAATGCGGTTATCACAGACTCCCAGCTACCCGGTGAGGAGCGGAGTTTTATCTCCCGCACAGAAGGCCCAAGGCACCGTAATATCCTTATTAACTCTCCCTCGCTATGGTATCTCCTGTACTCAAATGACGAGACTGATCTCATAGATGAAAAAAATGGACCCCATGTCATATCCTGCCACTCGCGCACAAGTGGGGTGAGTGTTCCCCAAGACAAGGACCTGATATTAGGGAGCTGGAAGCGTGCAAATAGGTGTACTCCCCAGCTGGCCGGGAGATCAGAGTCGAACTCGAATGTTTCCAAATGGTGTTTTGTAGATATTCCTTGCCCGCTGGGGCCCAAGCCAGAGGCCGGTTTCGCTTCGAAACAGGAGTATTCCTTCAATGCCGGACACTCTACAAGTAGACGCAGGCAATCGTCGATAGGGATTCTCCTGAGGCTCAGGAACATGATGCGGTCGAAGAATGGTTGGTGGTGGAGACAATATCCAATAAATGATACTCCTCTGATATTTGGTGCGTATAAAAAGAGTGATGTGGGCATTGTGAGTCGTAATTCGAGCATTCGCGGAGCCTTGCGACCCACGAAGAAAACGGAATCAAGCTCGGGAAGGTAGGACCGGCTAAGAGCGGTAACGATTCTATCCCAAGTCGCTAGCGAATTTGTTGGAGAGAGTGAGAGCGAGCGGATCTTCGTGGCATTGGCATCATCTCCAAAGGCGATCCGCAATAAGTCCTTTGTTTCCTTTCGTTTTGGGGGCAATCCATCAAGACGGAGCCTGAGCGAGACGGAATGCGCTCTAGAGTTCCGGAAGCATAATTCTAGGTACTCGATGTCGGAGCGCCGAACAGGACGGTTAGGAGGGATGGGTCCAATGGAAGTCCAAAGAATAGGAGTGTCCCATATGATTTGGCGCCACCTAGAACACACGGCACTGAGGACTACTGGTGACGAGAGCTTCTCATCATCAGGAGCACCGGACAGGCACGCATGGTCGAAGACGTTGCTCAAGATCTCATTCGGGATGAGACCGATTGATGTGTGGGTATCGTTAAGTCTGAAAGGCGATCCACGGTCAACGTGGATTTGTTACACCTCATCCAGTCCATCGCACCTGATAATAGTGTACTGAACCTCCTCGTCTACCCGCGGATTGTCAATATCCATGGAACTTGTTGCAGACATCGTCGACGGTAAGTGATGGAAGATGTCTGATTGGACAATATGTAGCTCTAGGAAAAGTGGTGAGGCGACGGCGAATTGATGCAGGCTATTGACAGTTTAGGGGACTATTATATCATCATGGCTCGATTGTACAGGGAAATCAAGGCTCGTTAGTGCTGCGGGACGGGACATATCAGGTAACGATACATCTAGAACTGTTGTCACTGAGTATCATTGTCTGTCCCAGAATCCTCTGGAATGCTCTTCACCTGCCGCGATAGATGTCCGCCAATGTGATCCGGATATCGGTGTGTTCGAGGCGACTAATCTTATACGCCAGAACAATTAGAATACTCACAACAAATCAATAATGCCTATATACACCTAAGTTATGCAAGAGGATACGTTGCTAAATCGGTATCATGCTTAGGGCGACAAAGTTATATGCTAGGGCATTACAGTTGTAGAACCCCGTGCTGACGTTGTAGAAATGGACTTTCATGTTGCTTGGGCATTATCCCTCCCGAAGCATGTTTCCAAAGACATTTGTAGTACATACGATGTAACTGCTACGTTGAGGTCACTAGAGAACTTTACCAGAGGGTGAATCAAGAGTAAACCCAAAGGCCGCCAGGAGATGTAGTCACCGCCCCCCGGGTAGGCGGGAGCCCTGCTATTCTCCGCTGGCTTGTCTCGAAACAAGAGTATTCCTTCAGTCTTGGGCACTGAGCGAGCAAGCATCGATCAATAGAAAGTCTCTATTGATTGATGCTTACGTTGTGATCACACCCGATCACTCGTGATCTCCGGACTCATTACTGATGGATATTCCTGAAAACGCAGGAGACCGATATACTTATTCTCGGGGAGTTGACGAAAGACGCGTATACATCAGATGAGATACTAGTGATATCCGGTGTATATGGAAATAGGGGCGTAGGCGATGAGAGTCGTGGCTGAAGTTTGGAGCTCCGACGGAGGTTTTGGACTGGCAAAAGAGATGGAACCAAGGTTATTTAATGGCAGCACTGAACTTGTCTTGGAGGTGATCCACCAATATAAAGTTTGAATGGACCGCTTGTGCTAAGTTGACGGATGGGTTGGCTCACATAGTATGGCATTAGTTTCATTATAGTAAGCGGAGTTTCCCAGTAACTCGGTTAACGAGCCGACTAGGACCTGTGGGGGGTCATTAACCAACTCCTACATGATAACGAACGATAGCATACCAAGTACTCCAAGAACAGTACGGGATCCAGCCGCAATTTGTGTCCTTCCGCTGCTCAACGTTAGTAACAGGAGTGAAGCGAAAAAGAGGTAGAAGCGCGACTCACGCATCTTGAATGGAGCGGGCACATAGGTTCAGGCTCTTCGCCTGTGCCTGCAGCTCCAGAAGCTCCTCTTCACCGGAACACCGAAGTGCAACTTTGGTTTGTCTGGATTATGGTCATCGTTAGAAAGACGACAAGAACCGGATGTGCAAGGAAACCACATACCCCGCACGTTCCCAATGGCGTAAAAGCTGGAATAGAGGCTTGATCACCGTGAGCTGCACAAGAAAGCAGATACGTACCGCTGGATTGTTCACTTGAGCAGTTTTGTAACATGCTAACGCCGCATGCCTGAGAATTGCTTAATCACGGGTTTAGATGCGATGGGGGCGGAAAACTTTACGAGCATCTGTTAACGAGGGTAAGGTACTGTAAGAGACTCGCCAAAAGCCTGCTCACTGAGCTGCAATTTTTCCAGCAGTCATCCCTAGATCAGCCCTCACGACTAAAGCCTGGGCGGATTCTATCAGGTGGACTCTAATTGATTTCATAGACTCGACTCACCAATTTACAATCATCGCTATTTTCCAACTGGAGAGATGATGCACCATTTGTCCCACTGCATGAGCTGCCTCCTGCCTCCTCACTCTGTGCGCCGGTCGCGTGTTGGGGGCTAGGGTTGTCGTTGTTGGACATTCTTGAGCCAGCAAAGAACCCGATACCTATTGATACAAGAGCAAGGGCTACATATGTCGATGCTGCACGTCAACATTCAGTAATGAAACGTTTGTGAATAACCGGATTGCACACCTTCTGACGACTTGTTCATGGTGGTCGAAGAAACAAATAGGCTATCACGTGTCATCGCGTTGTTGGCCTAGGTGTGATCAAGGCTGTTGAACTCTCAATTTCTATACCGCTACAAGCATACCTACTGCTAAGACGCGGTGAGCGTGTACTGAACTAACAGATTATCTACGCCCCTCGGCAGGGTGGTATCTACTCATGATGAAAGAGGGTTCTGAGGAAGTGTGTGTAGGAGTCTGGTAGAGGAGTTATTCGAGCAGGAAAGTGTGTGGAGGTGATGTAGGGCGCTATCGAGCGCTATGGCAGAGATGTGAATATAGACATACTATGTGATCAAGGCTTCCGAGATGTCAGCGCATCAGAGTGGTCAGGGGACTATTGAGAGCGTGTAACCCCGGGGAACAAAGTTCCACAGGTTCCGCGTATTTTTTCTCTCCCTCTGATAATTCCCCTCTTTTGAGGATATATTTTCCATCGTGAATAATTATAGCGTCGAAGAGGTACAAATCATTAACTCGATCCTCGCTGAAAGTTCAGATCTTAGGACGCCTCTCAAGTCGTTCAGCAGGAATCTTATATTTCCATATACCAGGAATGACACCACCCTCCACCAGGCATGAGCCGGAAAAGAGGTTCTGGTGTTTCACAACCCTGAGTTGAACGGCCTTTCCACGCAGGTTATACCCCTCGAACGCGAATATATTCAAAGGAAAGAAGGATCTGCTAAAAGTCCTTAGATACAGAAGCGCTTTATGCCCTTGTAAATATACATTCTATAAATCACCGAGAGACAAATGAAGATAAAAACGGGAAATCGAATGCCTAGTACGGAGCCTTCTTCGTCCTAATCTCCCAGAGCCCTCCCTTTGACCTTGATAACCCCTCGAATATGACCTCCTCACACAGGAAATCAATCCACAAAACACCCTTTTCTTTCCCACTATGTAGCAGGGCCACCCGTTTTCCATACGTCTTGCCGATCTCTCTTCGATCAGCCTCGCTAAGTGCGTCGTTCCAATAGTGCCTTGGCAGTATCTGTGTTTGTAATGTAGTGTAAATCTGGCTGAGGACGTCCTGAACAGTGATACCATCCGGGTGCGTTTGGTTAATGTCGATGTACCAGGGGAGTCGTGGATGAAAAAGGCGAATCATATTTGCAGGCGGAGTCGTGGCAAACTGAGCCATGTCGAGTTCGCCGAATGGATGTCGATACTCACTTGCCGATGTCTGAGAATGAAAGATAGGATTTAGGGGATCAAATGGGTCCAGGCGGAGATCGTGCGAGATCGGTGGTCCAGTTGGGTTGTACTCCAGAAGCGAGCTCAGGCGTCTTTTGACTGGATCGGAGAACTCTGTGCCAGCGGTTAGCTCTCGAAAGCTCACAACCAGGAAGATGTAGGACGTGCACAGACCTTGAACATCAGACTGGTTTTTAAGTATTGATGGAAGCCCTGGAAGAGACGAGAGGAACGTTGCTCGAGGGTTATAGTTGGACCTCCAATCTCGGGGTCTCTTCGCCAGATTGGTCTCATCCCATGTATCTGGCATGAGGTGCGCTGGCGTCCCCACGCGAAATGGGTGGGATGGGGTATGTTTCCTGTCTGGACCAGCAGACTTAGGCCGAGTGATATCTTGGGGCTGGTGGGAGGGCGTCCACTGCCAATGTGGCACAGCTGAATGAGGCGGTGCTGCGGACTCCGAAGTTGAACGAATGAGAGCGTTCCATGGGTTATAACTAGGATTGGGCGTGGGATGGGAGTTGGCACCGAAGAACCCAGAGGTAACGGGTTGGCCAAAGGTTGAGTCCATGGGGCGCGTGGGTATGCTCGAAGACCAAGGCGAGGGGGCAGGAGGCTGATTCCATGGATCGTTGTGGCCTATCTCGGGCTGCGGGTGGTGGAACGGCGATGGTGCACCCCATGAGTGTGCATGTGAGTGAGTAGGATGACCGATATTGCTGTTCAACCAAGCTGGAGGGTTAGACATCGGAGGGGGTTGAAGCCAAGGGGGAGGGAGGTCGTGAACGGGCGGCCACGGACTGTGCGAGCCCATCCCTGTCTGCTGTCGTCTCTGGTGACCAGGGAAAGCGGAGAAGATGTCGCCACCTGGGGCCCCAGGTGTAACAAGCGGAGGTGGTGGGTCGAAGTTCCCGTTGTACATCACTGTATATCATGATGGATTTGTGCTCTATGCCTTTGTATACTCTCGCATGGTAGGCGCTGACTTATCTAATCGGGCACAAAAGCACAATGCTGTTCAATGTTTACCTTTTGTTTTCGCCTCCCACATCACTGATTGCTTGATGGGCCATCGTACTCTATTTCTTGTCGGCGCTATGGCGATCTTGTTCCCCTTTTCTTCACAACTCATTCGTCACCCAAGGCCGAGGCAATCGCTTGTATAAATATCCTCCTCCAACACACGCCCCCCATGGAAGTATCCCTTCCGTAACAATCCTGAATGAGCGTCGTGGGTTGTTGCCGGGGTGATTGCGTCTTCACGGCCACCCACCTCGAGCATCTGCGACTACGAGACTCTTCACCTGGCGGTATAAAACAGACGTGGATACCTCTCGAAGATACCACGGCCACAGATATTCGGTCGCTCCGGAAGGTCCTGGAGTGACCTCGAATCCTTTATGACTTTATCTCGAGTTGCAATTATTGGGGGTAAGTACATTCGTCTGTTCACCCAACATCAATTAACATATAGCTGTTAGGTGGCCCAGGCGGCCTCACCCTCGCCCGCCTTCTGCAGCTTCAACACATCCCTTTCAACATCTTTGAGCTTGACGAGTCTCCTCACACTCGCTCACAAGGTGGCACCCTTGACATTCACCGCGACACCGGTCAACGTGCTCTCGCTGAAGCCGGCCTCTTTTCCGAGTTCCAGAAGCGTGCCAGAAGAGATGGTGCGGCCCTCAAGATTCTAAGCAAGCATGGAAGGGTTGCGTGGGCTGATAACGGGACAGAACGTTCTGATGATCGACCCGAAATCGACAGGGAGGTGCTGCGGATGATTCTTTTGGATTCTTTGGATGAAGGAGCAATCGCTTGGGGAAAGAAAGTCACTAGTATCTCGGAAGATGCGTCGTCGACCAAAAAGAACCCGAAATTCAACCTTCAGTTCGAGGATGGTGGCATTGAGGAGGGCTTCGACTTGATTGTTGGCGCAGACGGTGCTTGGAGCCGTGTCAGGGGACTCTTGACGAACGAGAAACCATTTTATTCCGGGATCACCTGTATAGAAGCTCGAACCAACGACATCGATGCTACGCATCCTGACTTGGCTCAGCGCGTTGGAATGGGTTCATGTCTCCAGCTGGGCGACTCCAAGGGCATTCTAAGTCAGAGAAATGGTGATGGCTCAGTCCGGTCATATATTATGGTTCGCGTTGAGGAGGACTGGGCCGCGACGTGTGGTATCAACTGGAAAGATGATGAAATGTCCAAATCGGAGATTCTCGAGCGCATGTTCAGGGACTGGGATACATTGGGTAAGCAACTCGTTTCGCGAAGCGATGGCCCACTGGTAGTCCGACCTCTATACATGCTTCCTATTCAAATGAAGTGGGAAACACGCCCTGGGTATGTCTTGTACTTGTTGCTCCCGTCGCTGAAGCTCATGTTATCTATTCTTGAAGTGTCACTATGATTGGCGACGCCGCGCATCTCATGACGCCCTTCGCTGGAGTCGGAGTTAACCTAGCCTTAACAGATGCGCTTGACCTTTCCCATGCGACCCGCTCCCACCTGGAAGAGAAGACAGATTGGTATACAGCGTTGCAGGATTTCGAGGAAAAGATGTTTGCAAGAGCTCACGTCGGGGCAGAGCAAACCTTTCAGAATTTGGATCTCATGTTTAGCGGGGATGATGCAGATACCATTGCGAAGAAACTCGGAGAGCTCATGAGTGCTGGTGAGCATGAAGGTGGCCGGAACTGAAGTCAGAACCAGCTTGTCACTAGGTCTCAATGTAGTATCATGTTACATTAATGGTTATCTCCTCTTCTTAGAACCCGTTTAACAGCCATCCTCTCCATCATTATTCAGTACAGCCGGGAGTTGAGAAGCAATGCAAGAACGGGGGACGAAGAACCAAAGGACCTGACCGTATTCGGCAACTGTGGCCCTGACCATGCTAGCCACACCATCACGAGTCGTATAACGATATCCTCCACTGCTCGTCGAACCCATGTTAAACGGAACCGGATCTTGGAAGGCACCCGTTTGGAAGTTAGAGTCCTGCCTGCACTCAGCAATATCATCTGACACAACGGTTCGAACTTACAACGAAATAGTTGTAGAAACCGGAGCATCCGGCGAGGTTGACAGGGACAATAATGGCACCATCTCCTTGGTGTGGAGGAGCATCGAAGTCACGACCAAACTTGTTGCGATCACACATAGAAGCAGCAGTCGCTGAAGAGCAGGAGGAAGCGATGCCGGAGACTCGACTGTTCAAATCCAACGCCTGCCCAACTACATCAGCGGGGAGTCCATAGCTGATACAGGATAGGCGCACCGCTGGAACTAAGTAGGTGCAGAAGTTGCCTCCAGTACCTCGGTAACGACCGTAATGGTAGTTGGTACTATCTGTGGTCTCGACGTCGAATTTCTGACCAGCCATGGCGGTACCCATGACATAGCCACACCGTTTGTTGGCTATCCAGCCACCAGCGGGAAGAACTCCCGAATTTCCGCAAGTCGTGGGCTTGGGTACGTTTCCTACGACCAGCAAACACAGCATCAGGGAATAGTACAGGCAAGGGCACATATGGAGACATACAGACCAATTAGGGTGTATTGGTTAATCGCGGTAATGGGAACGACAAGAGTCGCAGCGAGTAAAGCCAGAAAAGCCAATTTCACCATGAGTGTTGCCGCTCATTTACCCTGCTTCACAGACCCTTTATACTCCTCTTCGCGAAGCCTGATATTATTCATGTGGAAGCATGCACCACTAAATGGTCAAACATGCCAATGCTATGTTAAGGTTCCCTCGGAACCACATGCAAAACCAAGGCCCTAAAACAGAAATGCACTCATCGTATTAATATAACCCCGACTTCGATGGCTGAGATCAACATTCGTGAGACCAGACACGAATCACCTGACCAACGGACGTCTAACGTTCTCACCGTGCTTCATCCAGCCCAGTTGTCCCAGGCAACGATCTCAAAACTGGTTCCTTGGCACTAACGGTTTGAAGTGCAGAGAGCCTGTATCTCGCGAATCAGTCGCCACGGACCATCCGGAAAGTATAGTGCTGAAATTGGGTACGGAAGCCTCTGACCGACCGACATTTGGCTAGTGATTTGCTACGCAGCAAGCATGTTACATAACTGATTCAACACAAATGCGCATTGAAGCTTCTGGGTGGCTGTAATTTTCTCGGTGAGCACTGAACGGATGCGATGATGGGGTTTGAGGTGAGTCCGGGGAAGGATTGACGAGTTCACGGTGCCTGACGACCAATGGAGCTGCAGGCGCTCGATAGTGGTAGGAAAAAAGGATGTTTTAATTCGCTGTGGTCACCATACCCGGAGGAATGGGGACTCTGTCGGTTACGCGGTTCTAGTGTTTAGGCTCCGATTCCATCGTCTCGGGCCTGCGACAGCCATAAACGGCTAGCTGGCCTCTCGAAACGATATTGTGGCACGCCTCGCGAGGAACGAGCGTGGCGTAAATTCTCGTAAATTCTCGTCCACACCGTGTGACAGAGTGACTTGTATCTCAGTAGACACATGGCACCCACACGCACCCGAGACCAATCAGAATCGTGAACCAGTGTAGAGGGTGCCAAAGGTTTTATATAGGATTTAAAGTCGTTACATGACTCGAGATGCCATGTATATCTTATTGCAGAAACAGGATCAATACATTAACCGGGGCAGATAACCGATTCAGAGGCCCGATTCAAAAACAATAAGGGATGCAGGTTGTTCGAGACAATATCAAATTGAAATCTGTATCCCTTTTTGTTTTCGGATCGGGTCCCTGAGTTGGTCATCCCTACCGATTAATGTACCGGTTCTATTCCTGTGATAAAATACATGTGACGTCTCGAGTTATGTAGCGACTTGAAGTCTTATATGAAACCCTTGGCACCCTCTGCAGTGGCTACCGATTCTGATTGGTCTTATGTGACAATGCCATAAACTGAAAGGGAAAGAGGAAAGCTCGCTTAACCATGTCAGGGGGGAGACGGAGGGTAAATTTAGGTATGATAAACGGGTCTGATGATGTAGAGTAATCGAGGTATATTTGGGCAAGTAACCACACTACTTGTGTACTTATGTATGCATTTAGTAACAAAATGACATTCTATAGTTCTGAAGTACTTTACCTGATTTGTGCCTGGGTGCCCATTCCGCAAGCAACTATCGAGGGCTTAAAGTTGGCTTAGAGGTAATGGACTCTTCGCTTCTCTTTCGAATATCTCTAGGCACTCATGGACGATCTTGAAGGCGACAAAAGCAAACATAATTTGGGACACGACACAGTCCCAGCTTCTCAGAGTATCAACGCGATTCCAGCTGCAGCTCCAAATGCCTTGGAGCCAATGACAGCTTCTTGCAAATCTGTCATCAAAAGGATAGTACTCATGGGGGGTGCGACCATCTTTCTTCTGTTCGGCCTCATTACTGCGTTTCTGTCCTACCTGTGCGCTGCCCACAGTTGCTCCGTTGTGAGGCGCTCGCTGGTTAGCACAGCTGCCCTCGGAAAAGTTCTCACTCTTTCGCATGTGGCCTCACACGCGTCCGCTCTTCTCCTCCCCGTCGCAATGAAGGTGTTCTCGTACCAACTAGCTGGTTGGTGGTTGAAAGACTCTGAGCACGTCACCCGGGATGGGCTTCCATCTCCGCTGCAGTACGTTCAATCTTTCAACACTACTACTCGTCTGACATTCTGGTCAGGTTCGGTATCCTACTCCTCGTTTGTGGAAATGCAAACATTGTTGCCCTCGTCACCGCATTGGTTTATGTCCATAATGCACGTAAACAGAAAATGTTGCCTCCGGCGACCATCCTCAAGTCATCTGTTGCATATCTGGCAGCACTTATCCTGTTGATGTATCTTATCACCGCGTCGGACGTATGGCTGCACGCCAGCGGTTTCCCAGTCGCAGTTCGCAGATACACTCCACTCGTAGACCCAACTACTGGCGTTCTCCCACGAAACATTGACTGGGGTCGATACTATAATTTTACTCGTTGTGACGCCTTGAATGCAGATCCAAATGTTCAAGATTTCACCAAAGCATCGTGCGGGCAGCAGTGGGGGGGTAGCGCAGGAAATGGACCTTGGCTCATGGAGGGCTTGAGGACGTTATCCAACTCCAGTGATTTTAATCAAGTCGTGTATACGAACGATTCCATGGCAATTATCGTACCTGCAGACTTGCCAAAGAACATCACCTATAAGGCTCCCACCTTTGGTGTCCAGGCTCAATGCCGCAGGTACGTTGCCCGCTACCTGCCGTCAAAAAGTAGTGACTGACGTTGGTTCAATAGCATCACTCGTCAATGCATTGACCCGAGCGACATTGGCCCTGAGGCCTATCTGAACATTAAGTGCCGTGGTCCTGATAAGTTCAACGAGACATATCTCTTCAAGCAGGGTGCCCTCGATAACAATGGCAACGGTATCAGGGGAGATCAGATTACTTCGAAGTGCGTTCCATTTTCACCAGTTTTAACCCGGCTGATGACCATGACTAGTCCTTTTAATGTAGGCGCTGTTATCACTTCTTTTGCCTATGGTGGAACTCCTGACGCACCAGTAGGATATCATACATGTGAGTTGATTCATCTTTCGGGCTTCTTGGAGCCGGATTGGTTGACCAACTTTGTATATAGTCCGAGATAACACGTAAGCTCATATACCTTGTGTGATGTTTCGAAGGCAAACCTCTGTTCTAGTGGATGGTTCAGCCATGGCAGTGGAGTATACTGGAATGTGGTCTACTGTTCCCTCACGACCTACCATGTCATTTACAGTTACTCGGCTATCGACTCCACATTCTCCACTATCTACAAACGCCCAACACGGGAGGAGTTGACACGATACGTCGCTGCTCTCGAATTCGAAAGTCTTCCACCATCGCCCGACCAGTCCTTCTTGGTGGTCCCAGAAGCTACAATAGCAGTTAAGAACGTTGTTGATGGTATTGGGTTAAGGACGAACGCAAGCTATGAAGACGCATACGCGCTTGAACTCTCGAGACAAACACTTGCTAGGGGAGCAAATTTATATATTGGTTTGGCTCCCATCAGCGCTGGTCATGACATTACAATTCTCGGGACGCAACTGGACATGGCACCGTTATTGATCATGCTGGGACTGATGATGTTTTACGCGTACGTAGCCCTCCACTTCCTTACTAGCAAATCACTAAATCATACTATAGCCTCTTCATTCTCTTCATCCTCATCCGGGTCGTATCCACTGCATCAAAAGTGCCATTCCTCCAACTGGCTTCTGCACAACTCACAAATGCGTTGCTGGTCGTACACGGGTTATATGGACCAAAGGAACCCATTCACACGTGGCAGATAAGGGCCGAAGAAAGGTTCGGAATTGAAACAGACAATGACCGCCTCGTTATTGGAAAATGGATTGATGAGGATTTAGTTGGACCTAGTCAGGATGCTAGTGTAAACATTACAAGGTTTGGAGTTCGCAAAGTCGAAGCTACATCTCATGCGTACCACAAAATGGCCGGGAGTGCTACGTTTTGAACGATATATCTACATATCCTATGCCTAGCTTTCGTTGTTTTGGAGTTGAGTTGCGTTTATAAATTCAAGTAACTGTCTTGCAAAATGCGTCTCAGACTGTCTATTTTAAGGTCTTGCTGGGAGATCAATGGGGTCAATGGAATGTCAAAGTGGGGTCGAGGTCGTCCAGAGAGAGCACCAGGTTAAATTTGTGGTCTGGGTCTTTTGCCACTTTGTTAGCGAGTTCTTTCATGTCTGTACAGAAATGGGAATGTTCGGGAGATAGGGGATGTGTTTAGTGAGGGATGGTTGTTGTCAATGCCTACTTCTGCCCTCGAGGAACCACATGACCTTGTTCAATTGGTTTTTGGGTATTATTGGGAGTAATTCAGCTGCAGCGTCTAAGTCTTGGCGTAAGTGGCGGTTTGGTATTAGACGACGGTGAGTGAAAGACTCTACCCGTAACTCTTGAGGTCCTTGTCGGCGAAATGGACACGGTCATGCGCGGGGATGCGGCTAGGGAGGACCGGACATGGAATATCAATTATCAGGTGTCGATGTGAAGGACTGTGAAACTTGCCCATCAAAGGGGCTGATAGTGTAGGATTCGGCGCCAATGAAGCAGGAGAAGCAATTGGGTGTCATGCAGATGAAGCAATAGCCGATCTATTTACCTGTTTGGGCACTACAGTAGTAACGACGTAGGTATACATGGTTGTGTGTATGCAGCCGCAATGGAAAGAAAGACCTGTTGCTGAAATCAGCGACGACTTCGAACGCATCTTCTACATCCTCATCTGTGATTTCAGCACCCTAATCGACTTTGTCTTGATACGCATCTCAATCAAATCGAAGCACATAGAACGAATCGTCAGAGACAGTCGCAACAAGCGTGCTGGTTGCCGACCAATACACCTACATCACAATTCAACAAACGACAGAAAGTCAAATACATGCACTACTCACGTTCTTAGCATAGACATCGATCCGCCTAACAATCTCCCCCGTCTCCTGATCCCAGAAAATCATATACCCAGGCCCACGAGCACCCGAAACCGGACCATCGTGCGGCCCGTCCATAGCAAAGCTTCCAACACCCTTCATCCCACTCCCATTCCTCTCCTTGAAATTCTTATACACCTTCAGCTTGACTTTACTCTCCAGCACAGCATGTGTTACTATCGGGCGCCCAGGAAAACGAAATACTATTACCGAAGGATTTGTTCCTCCAAGTGAGGGCGGTGCAAATGATGTATTCGCCATCACCGACAATAGTGACGAAGCAACCGTTGAGGGAGTGGACGTGGCGAAGATTTCGGTGGAGCCAATTTCTTTGGTTGTGAGTGGGACGGGCACCGCCTGAGATGGAATTTGGGTTGTCGATGGTGAGGGTTTGGAGGTTGCCTGAGAGGACTTCACGGTTGGTTGCGCGTATAAAAGTTTCTGGAGGCGTCCATGGAGCGTATGAGTTCGTCGAGGCTGAGCTGGAGCAAAGGTCAGATTAGGGTTATGTTTGGTTGGTTGGAAGCAAGGGAAGGAGGCGTACTTTGATGACGACAACACATTCGTCGAGACCGACTGCGACTTCATTGTTGACTTTCCGGAGAGCGAGACACAATGCGCGTCCAAGGGCATGGCTGAGGGTGTGTTTGATGCGACAGGTGCCGTCTTCACTTCCACTGATGATGATAGGGAGGCAGGGATGGCAAACGGCGAATGAGGCATTTTTGGTATGGCCTTCCATTATCTGTACACAGCTCTAGCGTTCAGGTGTTAGTGTTCGGAGGTTAGTGAGGGTTCAGGGAGATCGTTATCATTGTCTCGAAATTCTGTGCGTTTGTACGCCTCCCCTGTTCACGCCGCCAATGGCTTTCAGTGTCTTTACTGTTTTCGGCGCGGATCAGAAACGATCGGACCCTGCCCTAAACCAGCCCCGGGCCCTCAAGTAGCTCCAACGCGCCTTAACAACACTTCTCTGCTTTTTCACATACGCAACTATCTCGGCGTACAAACATTATATCTAGTAGAATGTACGTTTGAATCGTGGATACAACAATAGTGACATACTCAAAAAGAAAAAAAAAAAAAGGTCCAGCGGCAGTTTGCATAATTCCCAGTCGGTGGGGTGCGTATGTCGCGTATTTTTAGTAAATACCCACTCCTGATGGTTTGTCATAGGACAATGGTAAGTCGGGAGGATGAAGAAACAAGCTCCCAGGTTATGATTTTCGATGAAAGGATAACGAGCCGGCAATCCACGCTGGGAGTATGCTCTCGGTCTCCACTTCCACTCAGGAGGTAAGTGAATTCCGGACTTGCTATAGGGCGACGGCTCAGCAGGATGATGTAAAGCGTGGGTTTGCCTTGAACGAAGATGGAGAGTTGAAGGATGTCAGCGAGATTGAGTGGTTTAACGACCCCGACGACGAGGTGAGGCTATCCATTCTCTTGGAACATGCTCCATGAAAACGCCACTCAAACAGGTCCCAATCTCCCTGGTGTGTCTATTTATCTGGCTCGCAAACAGCCTCTGACGAATGCACCATAGCCCTCCGTAGAAATCATACCCCCTCCACGCCCTGCCGACCTCGTTCCATCGCATACCCTCGTACGTGTGTTTAACTCTTGCCAGGCCACGACTTACTCTCTGATGATTCTGGCCCAGGCAAAGAGGAAGCGAGACGCGACATCGAGTCCCCAAAACGCCAAGGTAGGCGCCAAGTTTCGCGGGCTGGGCCACCAATCTAAGTAAAGTAGAAAGTGAAACTGGCCAGCTCTTGGCTGGACCTTGAAGCGCAGGAAGACGGCGGAGAAAGCGACGATGACAATGAGGAGGAGGAAGGTATGTATATCCTTTGACCTTTGAACTGAATCCAGCTCATCTCGGACAGACAACGGTTTTCTGAATGATGGCCCAGTAGACGAAGAGTCGGCTCGTACCAGAGGAATGCAGCGGCTAGAAGAGAACGAGCAGGACGGGTTCCTCGACCATCTCGCCGAGAAATACATGCGCCCGCTGGCAAATCCAGGCGCCTCAGCGGCAGAGCTGAGATTAGAGAAGGACGCTGTCGAGGATGATGGGTCACGGCTGCCTCGGGAAGAGGATTGCCCGATCTGGGAGGTTCGCGTCAGGGTATGAGGTCTTCATAGCTCAGTTATGGCATTGGCTGACACTTTTCTTTTGGACAGGTTGAACACGAGCCTACACTCGTTTTGAAGCTCTTCGAGCGCAGCATGCAGGGTCTGCATCTGCCAGGAGAACAGCCGCGTTCGATTTTTGCGAACAAGCGCTTTCCTGGATGCGTCTTCGTGGAAGCACCATCAAAGGCCACGGTGGTGAAACTTTGCCAAGGCCTAAATAACGTCCAGGCGAGGAAAGTCACTTTCATGGACCACCTCGACGCCCTACGCTGTCTAACGCCCTCTCGCGCGAGTTACCAGCCCCAGGCGAATACATGGGTTCGCATGCAGAAGCAAGGTTATCGGGGTGACCTCGCCTATATCCTCCGAGTGGACGACGCAACGGGGAAAATTGACATTGTGTTGCTTCCTCGAATACAGTACAAGGGTCACGTCAACGATGAGGGCGGGCCTGGAAAGCCCGGAAAGCCCCCTGCCGCGCCTCTTGACCACAAGAAGGTCAAAAGTGGCAAGGAAACGATAACAATGATGTCCGGCGGTGCGGGAGCACTCAAGGGGTATCGTTTCCGCAAGCAACGCTACGATGTGTCAGGCTTCTGGCTACTTAGAGGGGTCGAGGCCCGGGACTATCTCAGGGCCAAGGCTCTGCCGACACTCGATGAACTCATCACCTTCTGCAAATGTGTATCCGTCCCCCGGGAAAGCCTCAACAAGCAATTCCGGTTTCATGAGTTGAGGGCTCTCCGACCTGGTTCCCAAGTCAAGGTCACCGTCTCTCCCGGCGACGCCAGAATCGGGACGATTGAGCACGTCGATCTCGATATCGCCTATGTCCGCTTCCGTTTTTGTGCTGGAGAGCCAACTCCGGTTCCACTTCAATACGTTCGCCGGCACTTCAACGTTGGGGATCGTGTACGTGTGCTTGCAGGAGACCGGAAGAATCTCGTGGCTTGGGTAGTAGGGGTGGATGAAACCACATATCTAGCCACACTCCACAGTCATGAAGGCAACGTAACGTACGCTAGTCTTTTCGCCATACCGATGCTGACCATCTCGCTCAGATTCAAGTTACCGTGTCTGTCCATTGCATAGAGATGGCTGAAGACGATCGCACTTTTGTCCGACAGTCTCCTCCGAGGCCCACGAATGCAAAGCAAGACATGAAAGACCACGTCTTTGAGAGGCTCGTCGGTATGGAGGTCCATGCGATCAAGGCACCGTATAAGGGCCAGCGGGGCTGGGTGAGGGCAATCAATCTTCAAGGGCAGGCTCTGGTCAGCTTTGACGGGAGGCACGTCCACTCTGGACAACTAATAGAACTTCCCGCGACCCACATGCTCTACCGGTCGTAAGTCCATCGATTCATTCCCTGGAATACTTCTGAATGTGAGTTCAGGAAACATGGTGACAACTGGTACCGTCTCGACTCGAATCATAATCTCAAGATCCCAGAAGATGCGCAGCATCTCGTTGCGTCATCGCTGGTCCTCACACCCGACACGTCCAGGGTAGAGGGGGAGAAGTGGACGAGCCCCCTCATGAGCACTAAATACGGCGAGGTCCTGGAACGGCTCAATGAACGAAACAGACCCCAGTCAAGTCCCGGGTCAGTTGACCAGCAGGGCATCCAAGACTGTCGGACAGCTCTACTCAATCCAGAAATGCGTATGTACTCCAGCACTTCCGTTGAGCCTTTTCGCTGATGAGGACTTACAGCCCCGGGTCACTGGCTTCGTCGACTCAGTGGGATAATCCAACCGGACGAGCGAGTGTTCCTCCGGGTGACAGAAAGAGCAAAGGATTGGGGTGGTGGTGCATGGGTCGGAAGACACGGCTATTTTAGTGGCATTGAGAGGGACAATGTCAAACTCACCACCAAAAGTTTGGACAGCAGCGACTATGTCCTCCAGCTTCCTTATTATATGGTTGAGCCACGTTATCCGGCGCGCTTGGGCACGGCAGTTATGATGCTCGAGGACAGTGAATTGTTCGGCCGAGTCATGATGGTGAAGAATTATGGCGTTGAGGTGTGCAAGGTTGAGCCCATAAAACCGGGGCCCAAGAAGTCTGCACCCGTTGCCACCAAGTACCTCGCAACCTTCGCTCGAGTCCCATCGTCCCGTCGGTGAATGGTTCTCCCAACTTGGCCCTATGCTGACGCTGATTTCATGTTCAACCAGCCCATAGAACCCATCACCCCCTGCCTTTTCTCACTGTACTTGCCAGTGCCAGTCTTCCTCCCGTGGTTGGATAAGTTTCATATTTGTGCGTTTTGCATCTCCTCCAGATACATTCTATAGCTATTTTCAATAAAGGTCAGGGTTATACCTACATTTGGGCT